>JAHWFO010106451.1:0-17267 GCA_023313115.1 Rhysida immarginata
ATCGAAAATACTTACGAAACGAAATTGAAAATGAAACCATGATCGAAATATTATAAAATACTTCTAATAAACTTATCATTCCATGATCGGACTGTGAAAGAATTATTAATCAGGTATCCTCACATTTAGCCATGTGTTTTGCTCACTGACATTTTGATTTTGCCGTCATTTTTTCTTGATATAATCAGAGTAGAGATTTTTATATGCTGTCATTATTAAACACTGCGGTTAAATTATGCAAAACTACACAATCGAACAACACGTAGAAATTGCAAAAATTCGCTTCAAAAATTTAATCTTCTACTAACGACAATTGTGTGAAACCATTTTTTTTTCTTGTCTTGACTGAAACAAAATAGTACAACTTACACGATCTCTATCATAAAGCTCATAAGAGATAAGCTTGATTGCAATCTGGAGCTATGACAGAATAAATTGATAAAAACTTCTTGTGCCCTCGTATTAGCCTGGCTATTTCTCTGGCAACGTCGTCGTCGTGGAACTGCTGGAGACCCCAGCTCGTGTCAAAGTGTTGAATCTCTCTACAGTACTTACTCTCATAAGTGACTGTTCTTACCTCAGAAAGTAAACAAAAGAAACTCTTCATTTCGCCAACATTCATTCATTTTGTTCTGCTTATTTTTTTCCAACATATTTTGGAATGTCCTTAGTTCTAAAATTCCGAACTGTAGGTTCATAACCTGACTCAGTTAAAAAGATATGTTGAGCGATTTGCAGGAGACTTAGGGAAGCAAAGAGATGATTTAGGGAGAGACTTAGCGGAGGCCTTAGTCTAATTAATTCCTCATAACTTAGTTGTGCTGTTGAGTTAGCGGAGAGACTGCGAATATTCAGACTGAAGAAAAACAAAGGGGTCGGATGCTGAGAATCAGATATTAGAGTGAGCTGAGCAGTGTAGAAGTAAAACCTGATGTTGGCAGTTTCGAAACTCTGGAATTTCTCGTTTTCGCATTTCTTATTTCGCGGGTGCAAAAACTCCCAAAACGAAATACGAAAGGAGAAAGACGAAATGTCACCTTTTGTATTTCGCCTTTCGTATTTCGCATATCGTTTGAGGTTCCAAAAAGTCTCTAATAATTTATTTTAATTAAATAAAGTATATATTTTCATATTTTACTTTGTCAGGCATGTTTTAAATGTTTGTAAACAATTTGCAGTATACTATCGCCGTCATCTGCAATTCAATCTGGATTTAGTTTTACTCTAAATTTGATTGGTCGTCGCCATCGTAAGTCGTTTTCACTTTTTCCACTAGTTTTTGGCGAGAGAGAGAAGTTGAAAGAAAACGAGGCAAAAGTGAATTCTCTGTGGAATCCCCAACACCGTGAATTCACTGGTGGTGGTTTCTCGAACGACAAAGTGGCTGTTCTCCGAAAGCAGCCCATCGATCTATATATATACTAACATCGATGACGCAACCAGAGGCTAGAAGAGGTAGTGTGGGCATTGCCAGCTTTTACGCGCAACGTTAAAATATGCTCGTTATAGAGGGCGTTGTGTTCGCCTGTGATATCAACACAACAGCGAAAGCGCGTTGAATTATGTGGAAAATTCTTTAAATATAGGTACGTTTATGCCTTAGTGTCCCTTAATAATTTTAAAAAATAGAATAGATATTAAGGATCGAATCATAGACTATTAAAAATATTGTATATATTCCAGACATCCTTTATAATTATTATGGTCGTTTTATTTTTCGGATAAGCCTAAATAGAATTTATCTATAAAAATTAAGCTAGTGAGCTTGAAATAAACATTATGAGGCATTATTCCTTTCATATTATCAAGAATTTATACGATATTTGCTTTTGTTTAACTATTTTTTTATTTTATTAAAAAATACTTTACACCCTATACTATCCCAATGATAATAAACTTGCTTACTCTTAGGGGGTTGTCAAACTATAACATCTTAGGCCCTCCGCACACGAAGCGACTAAAAAGAAACCAAACTAATCTCCAACCAGTTACCAACTATGAATCGCACACGACGCAACTGAAAGTTGACTCAACTCGATGACTATGGTGCTCGCGTTGTCACTCGGAACACATGCAAACTCACTTATCGATTATCACATTGTGTTTAAATTATAATATCATTATTGTGATTAAAGCTATTGTTATTATCGTGTTAAAGATGTCTAGTGATTCAAGTGATGAAGATAATATCCTTTATTATTAAAATAGAAAAAGGAAAAACTGGCAGAAGTAGAGGAGGTATCGGGTTCACCCTTACATTGAAATAAATATAAAATGCAGCATTTGTTGCTGCAAGAGTTGTCTAATCTAAATTCAAGGATTCTAGATTAAATGGAAGGATTGTTCTACCATTTTCGCCATTTCACGTGGCCGTTTACAAAGCAACTCTAGAAATAAATATCGGTCTCGGTGGCTCAGGGGTTGCGTGATCGCCTCTGACGCCCGAGGACTCGGGTTCGACCCCGGCCGAGGACGACGAGGATTTTTTCAGGGGGAAAATCCTGAGATCACGTACTTCCTTCGGAAGGGAAGTAAAGCCGTTGGTCCCGTGTAGTCGTTTGCGGGCTGCACGTTAAATTTGCGGCCCCTATAACGCCGTCCTGAAATGACCATAGCAGTTGAAAAGGACGTTAATACCAAACAAACCAAACCAAACCTAGAAATAAATCGCCGAGCAACTCTGCATGTCGAGTTGCCGATGACTGATCACCAACGCGTTGCAAACCGGTTACCAACTAGTAGCGCCGTGTGCGGCTGCTAATTGAAATCAACGGGCGGCAACTATTTAGCGATTGATTGGCGATTTAAGTTTGCAACTGATTTCATTTTAGTCGCTTCGTGTGCGGAGGGCCTTATTGCCCAGACTAGGTTACTGCAGTTTTAAGTAAGCTGGTCGAATAATATAGACATGTTGAAAGATGCATAGCTTCGTTCCCTCCCGGGCACTTATCGAAGATGAACGTCTTTATATCCCCTTTTTGTTTCACTAAAGCTCCTTCTCACTAAAACTCGAATATTTAAGGTTTAACTTTAATTTCAGTTACCATTGTTTCAACTGAATCTACTCTAAATAAAGTAGACTATATACAGTAGTTTAAATAAACCAAAGCTAACTAATAATTATTTTAAAAAATTGACAAAAGAGCAAGTTGTTAGACAGTTTTACTTTATTTATAAAAGTTTTTTCAATTTATTTGTCCGCCTCAATTTTAGAAGTTTAGCCTTCTCTCTTTTGCTAACATTATTTTTGTTAATAGATTTAACCACAAAGTGCAGCCTAGTAAGAACATAAAATCGCAATAAACTGTTCGAAACAGAAGTTTTATGTAAGGTGCACCCAACTAAATTAACTTTTTTCTAGGACAAACACATTGAAATATCCTGCAAAATGTCCTTGTGCATATTTTCGCTACAACACAGCGTGAACGCTTCCTCCGAAACAAATAGATGAAAAATTGAACATTTCCGGAGATGAATATAGCAGATGTCCATAAAAATCTAGTTCTTTGGCTAATGAGGCAGTATTTTCGTGCAAAAATACTGTCCGATGCCAACACAAAGCCTGGTGTAGCAACTCTCACAGTAATTTCTTTGCACATGTTTACGAGCAACATATCCGCTTATGTACTACACAAGTCGGCTATCACTGTTTCGAATCGAGTAAACGTGATCTGACACATTCCGTAAGCATTCATCAGCCTCACAAAATTTTCATACATCTAGAAGTTCGTCAACTTTTTCTGTAGTTGCTTAGATTTGTGAGCTGAATTAGGCAAAGTTGCTAAAGAGTTTATTACAGCAGGGGCAGAATTGCCTGACTTTGGAGATTTGGCTAGACTGTAAAAGCTCAAGCAGTTAACTATACCAAGAAACTGAGCAGGTGTGGGATGATCGTTGCACTCGGAGGACTGTCTAATAATGCAGAATAAATTCTCAACGGTGTCTAATTCTAGAATTGAGGATATAGTTAAAACCAACTTCTTTTGACAAATATATCGTTATTCTGAGGGTAACATGAAATCCCAATGAGGTACTTTCAGTCAGATATCCACCTCGTGGTGCGTAGTTTTCCCACTCATTTAGGTAGGTAAAAAAATCCTAAAGTTGCCTCTGGTCGGTGGAATTTATTCTCAGTCCATCCTTTGAAACTCTAGCTGTCATTATTTTAATCATATAACGGATTCGTGTAACAAATGTCTTTACTGGGCCAGAGTCACCATATTGTTTCTCGACTTCTGTTTTGTACGTAAAGAGTCCTTTTAAAATTTCATTACTGAATAAGTCAAAGCACAAATTTACCCTCATTTTCTCGAAATTGTTTGGATAGATATGAGACTTGGTAATTTTAGGCATGGCTTGGAGTTTAAAACCGTTCTTACTGTCTTCTTTCCAAGCAGCTGCTATAGGAGCTATGGAAATTTCACCTTCAGGTGTGGCATATCCAGTGGCAATGTACTTATTTCTCGTGCATTTCACCAAGTGTTGGGAATCTGATATAAAATGTAGACTCCTTTTAGGGTCGGCAGGATGCTGGGTTTTGTACTTGACAGTTTTAGTTTTTTTTGTCCATACCAACACCAAACTTTTTCTACATAGCTCTGTTCCATGACGCACCGTCACAGGTAATAAAATACACAAATAACCCCGCTTTTTCCAATAAAATCACAGATTCTATTATCAGCTTAGCAAGCAAATCACCTGACGCATTATCCTGACTGACAAAGACGCCAATTCTTTCTTTTCAGCTGGCGTAAAGGGTCCTAAATCCACATAACCGTCTACCTCTCCCTTTCAAGTTAACATTCAGGCCTTCAGAAAGTTTCATCTCATCAATGATAATTCCTATAAAAATAATTAAGGCATTACAGATGCTGGTTGTATGCATAACGAGCCTTTTGTCAAAAATTCAATAAGATTTAACTCTAATTTCAGTGCTGTCTTCTCGGAAATCGTGCAAAACCTACTCAAAATTGAGTGTTATGAAAAACATTGCATTTTTGGTGCACTTTTAAATTATGATATATTACCTCTATGCAGCTGGTAGGTTACATATCCTTGAATTTTTTTTTGAGAACTTCCAACAGTTTTAAATTAAACCCAAAGCCACTGTTATACTGTTGAATGTACTTCTTTAACCCACATGTCTGCTAGGGACAGTAATTATGTTATGTTCCCTTATATGCTTATAAAGCATTGGACTTTTCATCCGCATCAAAATACACTCAAGAACCCATTCTTTGTCATAGGCTATTCCATTAACTGATGTTTCCTGTGCAGCTTCAAAATACTGTCGTATCATTGTGCATACGCCCACGCGCGTGGGAGGGTTCCGTGACGGGAGACTGAACTAGTGGTAACTCCCAAGTGGTGGGGTGCGGGGGTTTTTGGACTCGCAGTGGAATTGATGTTCAAGAACAACGCTACAGAGCTGAGTTATTTATAGATGATAAATTTATTTACTAAAAACATTCTAAAAGACAGCAAAATCATATCAAACATAAAGGGTACCCAACAATTATAACAATATCAATATTATAATACGTGATGAAGGCCCCGGGGCCATAAACTATCCAGCCACCCTCGGATACACCTTCTCTCTATATTCTCTTTAATGGCTTAACAACACCTCATACAAGTATCTGTGCCATTTAAATAAAGACCAGCTATTTAGCCTATTAAAACGGTATGCCTTAGTCAATGTATTTCTCCGTGCTCCGTGAACATATTTGCTCTGCTTTACTATTCCTCCGTGTAAGCGAAACAGTTTTCGCTATAACGAGGCCTCACGAACGCAGGTACAATGGGCCAGAATGCGTCACACCCTCCTTTATATTATTTAACTCTCCAGATTGCGGATTAGCGAGTTACCACTCTCAGGAAGAGCACTGGGAGGAAGAATGCACCCTCCCACATTCGCAGATTCAAATCAATGCCTAATTGCACCCCGATATTTACGTTCGGCCCAAGAGAGTAAAGGCCGGTTCCCATTAGCGCGGCCAATCAATGCCATCAATGCATTTGTGTGACGTTGACAATCTCTCCAAGATGGCGACGCTAATGGATAGTATCGTTTAAGAGTGCAGCGATCTTAGCGAACATCATCAAATAAACAGCAGCACCCTTGCTTGTATCTCCGTCCATTTTTGTTTATTTGCAAAGACTTAAAACGCTACGTCCATTTTTTATGCGTCCATTATGGGAAAAGGGTCGAAGAGAATCCTCGAAAGCGATCTTCGAAGAGACTCTTGAGCTATAGCGTAACGTGCCACGATAGTGGGAACTGATCGGCGGAATTATCGCTGCGCTTAACCGCGGTGGTTTTAACCGTTCCGCTTTTCACGGCGGATAGTAGGAACCGGCCTTAACAGACACAGCGCAACTCATACGCCTGTACCTGTAGGTGCTAAAATTACAACGTCCATTAATCCTTAGCAATTAGGATATATTAGATTTTTGGTTTGCACCACGGCTACTCTACAGCAGTCAATTGTTTTTTAATTCCTTCTTACAACCAGCGCAATAACCGACTTGATCATGTAGAGCAATGCGTATCTCGGTATCCTTCCGCCGAACTCATTTCTTATTGCGTGGGCAGATTACTAGAACGCTCAGCTGCGCGGGAATCTCAATTACGCAGTCAAAACCGACGAATCTGATGTTAATCTGAACTGTTTCCCACATTAATCGTCAACTAACAATAAATAAAATACAAAGGAAACGATCCATCCTGAAACGTTACGATTTACTATCAGTATCCTCAAAACATATTGATCACAATAGATTTACAAGCGGCAAAACATCGTGCCGACTTGCTCTTTTTTCCAAATCTTCTCCTTCTACCCAACAACGGTTCATTATCATATCTTCGGAAATTCCTGGTTGTAAGTAGCCATCTCCATTGGCATAAACCATCAACATGATAGGCTGAATTTGGCCATCAACGATATTTAGATATGGAGCACGAATTAAAAGGCCCAAAGCATGCCAGAAAAGCATATCCCAAACCATAACGTTGCTGAAGGGTTGTACAGGGTGATTCAATCAATTTCTGAAAATTTCAGTACTATGATTTATTGACCCATTAATGTTTACAAACTTAGCATTTCAGTATGATATTTTAGGCAGTTCGGAGTTTTTATTCCCGTGGAAAAGTCTTGATGATATGCTCAATGTGGCCACCACGAACGTTTTGAACTGCTCGCAGCCGAATGGTGAAGTTTTTCATATCCAGGATTTCTGCATCCACAAGGTGCAGCAGTCGACGATGCTTTGTCGCAGCTGATCTAGGGTTCTTGGTGCTGTAGTGAATACACTGTCTTTAAGGAATCCCCAGAGATAAAAATCACATGGGTTTAGGTCAGGACTCGTAGGGGGCCAAAGAAAGCCACCCCCGAATCGATCTGGAAACCTGTTTGAAAATGACACGATTTCCGAATTTCTGATTGAGAAAGTCTACCACTTCATTAGTGGTGTGAGGCCTAGCCCCATCCTGTTGAAACCATTGATGTCGAAGCGGTATACGCCTCCTTCGCAGCTCGGGGATGAAGAAGGTTTCCCGGAACTTTCTTTGCACGGTTACAGGTGATTTTGTCTCGAAATACCATTCGACAACCTTGCATTTCTTTTCTGTTGATAAAGTTGGCGCCATTTTTCAACAATACGATTTTCATGCAGCGCCGTTTCAACAATACAAACTCCAATTATTTAGAAATTCGATATGGCGCTCATATTCTTTCAATTGTTTATCCCTAATGCACGTCATTCGAGTGAAATGGTCAGAAATTGACTGGATCACCCGGTATTAATGCATTTGGAGTTCATGATATCGTACTGTTTATGCCAAATTTTCACTCAGCTATCTGCATGGTGTACCTGATAAACCTGATTCATACAAGGGAGAATCGGATAGTAACGAGTATTTGCCTTTCAGAAATTAATTTCAAACATTCAGAGCAAACAAAATTGGAAACTTTATTTATTGCCCAATTTTTCAACATAATCGCCGCATTAGTTTATGCAGCGGCCCCAAAGTATATCTGGTGTCAAAAAATTCGTTCGTCTGATTACGAAGCCACCTTCGGACAGTCGTTTCATGTCGCATCGTGTGCTTCTGGTTCGATTGTCTTCTGAAGAAAATCACACAGGATAACGCCGTTCCTATCCTAAAATGCTGTTACCATTGCAAGACAACCTCATGCCTATCTCAAACAGTTGTACCTTACTAGCCAATTTCGCTGACTTGAACGTTTTTCTCACCGGTGAGGATGTTTGTTTTCACACCATGCTTTCTGTTTTATATTCAGGCTGGTCATGGTAAATCCTGTAACATCATCCTTACAGCTCGAAACTAGCACCAAGTGACTTAACATTTGTTCGGTCTGTTAAAAAATTCCTTAGAGGTTGGTTTAACCATGAAATGAAAACGAATGTTCGAAGGTGGATTCGCAATAAGCAGTGGACGAATTTCTTGAAATGGGTATACAGATAGTAGCTGCACTTTGCGATCGCTGCATAAACTCAATTCGACGATTATGTCCAAAATCGAAGCAATAAATAAATTTTCCAAAATACAATTTGGTTTGCTCTGAAGATATAAACTTAATTTGTAAAACGCAAATTCCCGTTATTTTCCAATTCTTCCTCGTAATTTGTTTCCAATTTGACTGTCCAATCTTGGTGTTCCTGTGCGAAATGGTGACGTCTTCTTTTATTGTCTACAGACACCAAAGATGATTTTCTTCGGTTTCATATCCTATACGATGTCTGCATTCAGAGATTTTTTGAAAGCGTTCTATCCCTTCTGTCGTTCGTTAGAATTCTGGACAGTCTCCGTTCCGCCCGAGCATTCACTAATCCATCACAAGTTGCAGATCCAGTCTTTTGGTCTAGTCAAGTATTTACACACTTTAACAACAGCTGCTCTTGAACATTTCACTAAATGAGGCGGTTTCGCTGATATTCGCTCATGGCTCCGAGCTCCCGCTATCAAATCGCGTTATTTAACCATAATTTCACAAAGCAGTCAATTCTACTAATACTCTAAGCACTAAGTTTTCCTTTTTTATATCAATCTCACCTTCTAGCGACAGTAGCGTGATCAAGTGAACTGGTCATAATAAACTGGCCACTCAGTGTACAGGCGAACGTTTATATACAGATAAACCCCTCCCTCCCGCCCCGCCTATTTGGCCGTTCACTTTTGTCACAGTTTCAAAATCCACCCCCACCCCCGTCAAGCGAACGTATTTTCTGAATGACCCCAAGTTAGAATAAGCAGTTTTGTGAATGCATATAGGAGGACGATTCTGAGTTGAATGAATAAAACGCATCAGATGATCGTAGAAGTCGAAGAGAGGAAGAATGATAACACGATGGGAATAGTTATATTGTTCCCACAGTGATATCTGGTGGTGGTGGGGTGCTCGTCTGGAGTGTATTCAGCTGGTTTGTACTCGGACAACTACTTATTGTTCGTGGAAACATGAAGGCCCATCAATGTCTGGGCTGTTTGGACGATTGTTATTATCAGGACGATAACGCCCCATGCCACAAAGCTTCAGCTGTCATGGAACGGTATGTCCTAAGCCTGTCCTGCCCTGCACAGAATCTTGACCTCCACCTCACAGAACTGTCCTAACCTAACCTAACTGTGGGGCGAACTGGAACGACGGTCAAGATCAACTCGTCCGAAATGAGTTGCTGTGCTCGGCACTGCTTTGGTGGAGGAATAGGGACCAATTCCAGCTAATTTCTACCAAAAGTTAGTGGAGAGCCCTCCGCAAAGCGTAAAGATTTTTATCCAGGCCAAAGGTAGACATACCAGATATTAGAATAAGTGTTCGCGATATGATACATAGTGTATTTATAGTATCTTGTTTCATCTCACATCTCAATTTAATTAATAAAGTTGTTGAGTTATTAACTAATAGATGGCGTTACTTTACGTGCCTTTAATGTTTTGTATTTCTCTTTTGTTTTTGTGAGGCTCTGGTTTTAGAGAGTGCAATAAAAAATGGCGGTTTAAGCATTCATGTGCGCTTTGTGTTTCTTTGTGCGAACCAGCGTGTTCATTTTCTGGTCTTTCGAGCCGGATCGTGGCTGTTTAAAAGTGTGACTAAAGCAGCTGCGAACTGTGTACGAGTTTGTGCAAGTGACGAATATCATTTATTCAACAAAAAAACTGAGTACTGTGTTTGCTGTTTCCTTTGCGATAATCAACATGGCGACGTTTGAAAAGATGATACGGAGACGTGCGAGTGCTAAGACTTCACTTACAAAAATTGAAACTTTTATAAGAGAGCCAACGTCTGAGACTGCAACTTCTGTTGAATTAACTGTGCGTTTAGAGCGGCTGCAAGATGTTTTACAACGATTTACGGAAGCTCAAGATGAAATTGAAAATTATTGTGAGGAGGATGATCTTCAAGCACAACGAGAAGAGCGGGAAGCGTTTGAAGCGAGATACGTTTCAGCGAAGACATCGCTCATTGTCCTATTTAATAGTTTTACTTCGACAAATGAACATCTTCCAGCTCAGCAACCAATTGTGCAACAGGTTAGTGTCAAGCTTCCACAAATTAATCTACCCCAATTCGATGGCAACTATACGCAGTGGACTGCCTTTATTGACTTATTTAATTCATTAGTGCATGCAAATCCCTCACTCTCGTCAGTGCAGAAATTACAGTATTTGATAGGTGCGGTAAAGGGTGAGCCGTCCTGCTTAATACAAACTCTTCAAATTACAGATGCAAATTATCAAGAAGCACTGTCATTGTTAAAGTCACGATATGAAAATCGTCGAGTAATTATTCAGTCGCACGTCAGTGCATTGTTTAGCGCTCCAGCTGTGGACACTGAATCCCCTTCAGCTTTGAGGAAGCTGTTGGACATTGTCAACGAACAAGTAAGAGCTCTTTGCGTTTTGGGAATTCTTACGAAGCAGTGGGACGCAGTGTTAGTCCATATTGTCACTAGCAAGTTGGATTCCGATTCCCGTCGTCAGTGGGAATTATCACTAACCACTTCGGATTCACCTTCTTTCAAGAGCTCAATGAATTCCTAGAGGTGCGATGTCGAGCATTAGAGGCAACTCCTGTGAGCAACTTCAAGCAGTCAAAACGTTTTCCGGAAATAAAGAAACCAAGAAAATCAGCAACTGTGAGTAACTTTCTGTCCTCTGAGCTAAAATGTATCATGTGTCATGGTCCTCATCACCTTTTTAAGTGTGAACAATATGCACAGCAGTCAGTAAAAGATAGATTCGAATTCGTGAAAGTCCATCGCCTGTGTTTCAATTGTTTAAGTGCTAATCATCATGCGAGTCTGTGTAGATCAAGTAAAATGTTTGCAGAAAATGTCAAAAACCACACCATACCACTCTTTATTTTAATAAAGATTCTGAGTTTCCATCAAAAGAGAAACAAACTGAGTCGAGCAACAGTTCAACAGTGTTGTCAATGTAGAGTGTTAAATTCCTGGAGAAATTAGGAATAATCAAGTTAATGTTTTATTATCTACAGCCATCGTTCATGTGCTTGATTCTCAAAACAAAAAACAAAAATGTCGTGCGTTAATTGATAGTGGCTCACAATCGAATTTTATTACTGAGAATCTAGTGAAAAGATTGAATCTTCCCACAACACATTTCAAGGGTTCCATTGTGGGTTTGGGATCTTCTTCTGTAGCAAGTGTTAACCGTTGTGTCTTTATTGACTGTAGTTCCCGAACATCAACGTTTCAGATGAATGTACGTGCAATCGTGTTAAAAAGATTTCTACACCTTTCCCAAGCTGTAAGTTAGACACCAGTCAGTGGCAGCATCTGCATCAACTGCAATTAGCAGATGAAATCTTTGGTGAACCAAACGATATCGATCTGCTATTGGGTGCCGACATATTTTCCAGAGTTTTTATTGGTGCTAGAATGCTATCTAATACAGGACCCAGTGCGTATTTGACAGAGTTCGGATGGATTGTTACAGGCAGCTGTAAGATTCCTAGAGATTCATCACTCAATTATGCATTGTTTATACAAGCAAACGAGCCTGAGATGCATAAGTTTTGGGAAGTTGAAGAAATGCCACGAAAATCCCTCTTCAATGCAGAAGAGACGGAAGCTGAAAAACTATTCATAGAAACACAATGTAGAGATCCAACAGGCAAATATGTTGCTCAATTACCTTTAAAGACGTTTTCGGAAACTTTGAATTTCGGAGAATCGAGAGCACGAGCTATTCAGCATCTTAAGTGGGTTGAGAATAAGCTGCAGAATCAGCCAGAAACTTATCAGCAGTATTGTGCATTCATGGAAGAGTATGAGCAATTGGGTCATATGAAACAATGCGCCCCACCTTTGGAGGGTACTGAGAACGAGAGTTATTACATACCTCACTTCGCAGTTGTTCGACAAGAAAGCATCACCACCAAACTAAGAGTTGTTTCAATGCCTCAGCAAAAACGTCTACAGGCATATCTTTAAATGAGAAAATGATTGTTGGACCTACAATTCAATCAACTTTACTATCTATTGTGATGAGATTTCAACTACACAAGATTGCTTTGATCGCTGATATTGAGAAAATGTATCGGCAAATCTGGATTGCACCATTCCAGTGGGATTTACAGAGAGTCGTGTGGAGACCAAGACCAGATGTCCCAATTAAGTATTACGTTCTTCAAAACTGTGACGTATGGCACAGCCTCTGCTCCATTTTTAGCAGTGCGAACCTTGCAGCAGTTGGCTGACGATGAATGTAGTAAATATCCTTTAGCTTCATCTGTTCTGAAGAATGATTTTTATGTGGATGATTTATTGTCGGGAGCAGAAACAGAGGAACAAGCTATTGATTTAAAATAGCAATTGATGAATCTATTATAAGCAGGAGGTTTCAATTTACGCAAATGGGCATCTAACAGTCAGCAGGTGAACACAGCATAAAAAGTGAACACAGAGTTATGCAATATCCCGTAGAAATCGGAAATGACCAAGAACTTCGTGCACTTGGACTCTTGTGATATCCTAGCGACGATGAATTTGCTTATATGATCAAGGTCACAGATGTTACTGTCCACACAAAAAGAACAGTTTTTCGGAGTTAGCTAGACTCTTTGTTCCACTTGGTTGGCTATCACCAGTTATTGTGTTGGAAAAATTATTGCTCAGAAATTGTGGTGTAAAGGTCTCAACTGGGATCAAAAATTACCTGGTGATATTGAGTCCTTTGGCAAAAGTACAAGGGGCAGTCGCCTTTGCTTCAAGAACTACGAATCAAACGTTATGTGCAGGCAGCTGTAGGTTCCTCAATAGAATTACATGCATTTTCAGATGCATCAGAAGCAGCATATGGAGCAGTTGTTTATCTACGAGCAAAAAATTCGAATGGACAATACCATGATCATTATTGTGTTCAAAAACGCGTGTTGCACCTGTGAAACAAATCTCTCTTCCAAGATTAGAATTGTGTGCAGCATTACTGTCAGCAAAGTTACTGAAATGGACTGTTGAAACATTAAACATGCACAATCACCAAGTATTTGCTTGGACAGATAGTACTATAGTTTTAAACTGGATTTCGGAATTTCCTCGCAAGTGGAAGACTTTTGTTGCAAATAGAGTGTCAGAAATACAAGAACTCGTGTCACCAAGTAACTGGTATCATGTCTCTACAAAGAGCAACCCTTCCGATTTGTGCTCTAGAGGATTATTCCGTCAGAAATTCTTGAATCAAGCCTTTGGTGGAAAGGTCCTGAATGGTTAGGACAATCACATATTAATTTTTCAAGAGCTCCGAGTTGTTCTCCAAGTGAAATGGACATGGCACGCCGATGTAACAATCTGACTGTGATGGCTTCGACTATCGATTTTACACTTCCTGAGCGATTTTCTTCATTAAGCAAGCTAATTAGAGTAACAGCTTACTGTATACGATTTGCTAACAACTGTCGCCGAGTAAAAGATCTGAGAGAAACTGCTAGTCTATCCACCGCCCAATTACAACAAGCTTTATTTCATTGGATTCGAGTTGTTCAGAGCATTGACTTTGCAGAAGAAATAAACTACTTGAGACATAGGGAGCGTATTCCTACAGCAGTAAATTACTTACATTAAACCCATTTCTTTCTTCTGATGGTCTACTACGAGCAGGCGGAAGATTACATCATGCAGACATCCCATTCGATCAGAAGCATCCAATTATTCTTTCCTCAACAACATTATTGACAAATTTAATAGTCAACTATGAGCATATTTGCATGCCAGTGCCATCTTATTACTAAATCTTCTTCGAACAAAATACTGGATTTTGAAAGCAAGAGATGTCGTTCGTTTATGCATATTTAAGTGTGTCATTTGTCACAAAGCTAAAGCTACTCTGATTAATCAGCTTATGGCAGACTTACGTCGTTTGCGAGTTCAACCTGCTAGACCCTTTCTTCATTGTGGAGTTGATTATGCTGGTCCTCTTTTAATCCGAACAAGAAAAGGCCCTGGACGTGTTCCTCAACTCAAAGCATATATAGTGCTGTTCATTTGTTTTGTAGTTAAGGCAATTCATTTGGAGCTGGCTACAGACTTATCAGCTGATTGTTTTATAAATGCATTTAAAAGATTTATATCCCGACGCGGTAAACCTGCTCATGTTTTCAGTGATGGAGGGACTAACTTTGTTGGAGCCCAATCAGAATTGACATTTGTACCAAAAGATATTGAAGACAAATTTGCAAACGAAGGAGTTCAATGGCACTTCAACCCTCCAACATCACCACATTTCGGCGGTTTATGGGAAGCAGGAGTGAAATCCGTGAAACAGCATTTGAGACGTGTTCTCGGGAACAACGTTCTCACTTACGAAGAGCTGTTGACCATCTTGGTACAACTTGAAGCCTGCTTAAACTCCCATCCGTTATGTCCACTTTCAAATGATCCAAATGACTTCCTCGCACTGACCCCAGCACATTTTTTGATTGGAGATACGATGAGATCAGTTCCAGAACCAGACTTAACTCTAACTTCGGAAACCCATTTAACCAGATGGAAGCTCCTCCAAAAGGTTGTTCAACACCTTTGGAATCGATGGAAAACTGAATACTTAGGTCGACTTCAGCAACGTCCTTAGTGGCAACAAAAACAACCCAATGTGCGAGTCAACGATCTTGTTATTGTGAAAGAAGACAATCTTCCAATTAATAGATGGTTTTTAGCACGCATCATCAATGTACACCCAGGCGGTGATGGTTTGGTGCGAGTTGTAACCTTGAAGACGGTCAAAGGAACTTGTAAACGACCTATTCACAAAATTAGTGTTCTGCCGATTGAATGACTTGAATTGCAGGAGAATTCAAGGGGGGCGGAATGTTGAGTTATTAACTAATAGATGGCGTTACTTTACCTGCCTTTAATGTTTTGTATTTCTCTTTTGTTTTTGTGAGGCTCTGGTTTTAGAGATTGCAATAAAAAATGGCGGTTTAAGCGTTCATGTGCGTTTTGTGTTTTTTAGTGCGAACCAGCGTGTTCAAAAGTAAAGCACCACCCGATATTATCGAAGTTAGAAATGATGCTGATTTTGTTTTATTTCTTACTTATTGTGTAATATACCTACCAATGAAATGTAAACGATCATGAAAAATTAATCTGCACATTCCA
This sequence comes from Rhysida immarginata, assembly GCA_023313115.1. NCBI lineage: Eukaryota > Metazoa > Arthropoda > Chilopoda > Scolopendromorpha > Scolopendridae > Rhysida > Rhysida immarginata. Next base: position 15,643 of record JAHWFO010106451.1, read on the forward strand.
CGTAGTTTTAAGAAAAAGCCAAACAAACTTGCACAAGTTCTATCATATAAATAATATTTATTTGTTTTTTAAACTTTGTTTACTTTCTTAATAAGAGGACGCCTGTCATTCGCCAAGACAAGAGAGGGGGTGGAGAAGGAAGTTGATTTTTTTTTAGATAAGCCGTAGTTTTCTTCATTCCTGTCAAAAGGAAGGAAAATTAATTTTTGAAATAACACATTTTTAAACTGATATATTTCTTTCTTGTTCTCGGCTCTCACGCCACTGACCCGTTGCCTAGAAACGACTGAGGAGAAATCGCGAATTTTGCACCGGCTATCCAATCCTTCCGGTTCACGATTCGTTAAAAGCGTTGGTGTCTTCTACTTTAACGCCTCCATCCTCTTTCTCTCTCTCTTTGTTTAAAGGAGACTATACTTAATGTAACTGAGCTGTCAGACTCTCACACAAAGATAAAGTTTTACACCAGGGAAGAGGGAAGGATGAGGTCGGCATTTAACGCTAAAGCTTCGTGCAATCGGCACCAAATGAGGACGACTTACAAGTAAAAAAAAAAGAAAGCTTCGTTCGCTTCACCTGACAGATTTCTACTTATTGTCGCCAAATTGCTCAAGACCACAGAAGAATGTGGGATGTACGCGCAAAGTAACCAAACGACAAACATTGGTCGGCTGGCAATCTCGGGGGAAGAAAAAAACGACTTCCATAAAAACAAACACGGTGTTACAAATTTCACAGCTTTTTTGTATCTCCCTGTAGAAACAAAACTAATTCTTACTTCAGTGTTCGTTGGGTGCTCCAATTCGGAGTTAACGATCGAAATTAATGTTTTGTGGTTAAATGCAGTGACCACATTAAAAGACTCGCTAATCGAAACGAAATCTGAGTTAACAAGATTGAGATATTAAATGTCAATCAATCTAATAAGGATTGCAAATAAGAGATCTAATAAGGAGAAAGAAATATTTTTATTGTTTTTTTTTTAACGCAACAAAATAAATTCGTTCAGAGATTAAAGATTTTATAGATAATAAGCAAAACAGTGATAAATTTAAACAGACAAGCAATTCAATTCAAGCACTACAATTTCACAGCTGTTCTACAGGGTGTTCTGGAATAACGTGTACAAACGTAGGGGTGATAAAGGGATCAAATCTAAGGTACATTTCCCTGTTTCATTTTTTTCTCTGGGGTATTGTTTTTGAGATAACAAATGTTGGACGTCGCATAAACGTAATATGCCACTCAACCCGTGTTTCTGGAACACGTCGAAATCATAGTCAGTTATAGAATAAAAAGAACAAAAACCATTGCATACAGTACAATAATGCGACTTGTTTTTTTATGAAACATGCAAATGTTTTACAGTAAGTGTTCTAATTGATTCCCTCTTCACAACGCCGCCGCGTGGACTGACATACACTTTCAAAAGTTCCTGGTTCTTCGCGAATCTGGCCCGCAGCTACGGCGATTCTGGCTACCAGCTCTTCATCGGATCCCACTGGTGTCTCGTATGCCAATGTCTTTAAGTGTCCCCACAGAATCCAAACAACTGTTTCCTACAGGTAGGATTTCAACATTTATCTCAAAAACAATGCCCCAGAGAAAAAAATGAAAGAGGGAAA
>JAHWFO010106457.1:0-10866 GCA_023313115.1 Rhysida immarginata
GAATGATATATGACATGCCATATGTTGTCATAGTTCTAAAGACCAAGTGACTTCCACCCCCCACAAATCTGACCCTATTGGGACAATTGGGCCCAAACTTTCCAGTAATGTTGATCTTGCTTAGCGGAATATGCACACCAAATTTCACTTATTTATATGCATAAATATGGGTAGACCATTTGGTGCCCTCTAATTTTTACCCCCGAAACTCCGACCCTAGTAGACCAATCAAAACCAAACTAAACAGTGAAGATGCACCTGCTCATCGTGAGCTACATACCGAATTTTAATCTTCTATGTCCAAAAATGCGGAAATTATGAAGGGGACGGACGGACAGACAGACGGACATTGTGAAAACAATAAGTAGCTCCATTCTTCCGCTACTTAATAATTGGAAAATGGTCATTGTAGAATTTTTTCACGCCATTATCTCCGATATTGATGAAAAAATTGTTATTAACTAACTATTCAAATTATTTCTTTAATTAGTAGGTATGCATTTTATGTATTTTTCGTCGTTTTCTAAGCTATTTTAAGGTTTTTTCATACATTTTGAAAGTAATAGTTTTAGTTAAAAATAAAATAAATACCAAGTTTGAAGTTTGTGATTTTTATTAATTTTTAAAAAAATTCTGTTAACACTCTTTCTTTAATAACAAAAAAGTTATCGATTTTTGTTCCGGAACAGACCTTAATTTTCCATAGTGGGACGGAGGGAGAGACGCAAAGATAGGGAGGGATAGTTTAGCTTAAATATAAATATTATATTTAAATAATAATTCGATAGATATTTTAAAAGATACCTTTAGATTTTCAAAGTTATCATTGCAGTGAAATGAATCGGGAATGTCAGAAATATCATTGGATATTTATTGTGCTATGTATTTTTCATTCTTCAAGGTTTATTAATAAGCAAGATTGATGCTAAAACAATTACACATATTTTTTTTTCCTCAGAAATGTGATCGAATTTCGATCATCGGGGGATCCTAGTAATTATTAAAAACACAGTCATTTAAAAAATGAAAGATTTTTTTAAAAAATCAAAGTATTTCATTCAAATACAAGTTTACGATCTAGCAACAGTACAATGCCTTATTCTAAATGTTAAAATTGTTACAAAAGCTTTAGAGAAATATAAATAATGTTTTAAAGAATACTTTACTAGACCACTGACCCATCACAGGACGGATTAATTAATTATTAATTCAGTTATCAAATTTAGTTATCTATTATGGAGATAGACTAAGCATATCTATCTTTCCTATTCAAAGTTATATATTATACATTAACTTAAAAAACAAACGCTAAGCTTTTTTCAACTTTCTTTGTTGGCCTCAGACAGACCAAGGGAATTAAAGTAATTAGATTCAACAATAAACTGAAATGTGTATTTTTGACATTGAAACGAGGTCTCCAGGAATACACTTAATCCGAAAATTATTATTGAAAAAAAATTGAAAATGCGTGTTACTGCACTGCCAGATCGATGTTAAGAAAAAAAGACATTACACGCAAGCATGGGGTTGTTTTATTATTCTCGTTCTGTGTGCCATTTTATCGAGTATTAAAAAGTAGAATAGGAAAGTTTCTAAGACCGACCCTCCATCTCTTTGCCTTCACCGATGAAATTGGGTTTAAAATTTGAAAGTTAAGGAATTTTCAAATTAATAAATAATTTGAATAAAACATTTGATTGTTGCGGAGAGAAAACTATCTATAAAATTCGAAGCTCATTGATTGTTGATTTAATAAAGTCATTTTTCGCTTCAAATTGTAAATTCAATTTTATTGATGAAGGCAAAGAGATGGAGGGTCGGTCTTAGAGACATTTCTATTCTACTTTTCGATAGTCTATCCGAATGTAAGTGAAATTCAAAAATTTCGTAAGAAAATGGCTAGACCAAACGACGGACTGCGCAAATCCAGTAAAGATGTTTCTAACATCGTTGATAAATAACACTGTTCATCTCCGCTTGCATTATTTTATTAAAAATTACCTTTGTTGTGAGGTGGTATGTGGTATATTCACGGTATTTTTTGTTTTACCTATTGAAATTGGCGTTTCATGTACAATCTGCCCAACTGCGCCTGCAGCACCACCCTATCGGCAGACAGAAACTTTACTTTCGTATTCAGTTTCAATGAAAATCTCTATCGCTTTTTCGGTCGGTATAGTGAGATCTATGTAGCACCTGGCGCGATCTGTTTTCCTTAGCTTCTCGAAACAATGGAAAATGGCCGAAGCTTGGTTACCTTGAATATCTATAGACTGTGAGTGCGTTCACTTATTCGTTCGGAGTCATGCTCCGAGTCAATGTGATGACGTGATCAGAGTACTAGCGTCATGGCTCAGAGTCAACACAACGACGTAACAATCGAAGACTTTGATCGTTATAATCATTTGCGTGCAGTATTGCCAATTTAGCCCTTTTTTCATGCGCTTGTCTTTTGTTGGACATTTTTAATAAAAATTAAACAATGCACTTCAATCATCTACCATTCATTTAAAAGTCTTCAATTCTCTTCAAAAACTCTCATCATTATTCATTGGTGAACTTGTTATTATTTATTCTTTTTTTTATTATTTTATCTTCTCCATTTATAAATGAGTATAGAATCATTCATTAATAAATAAACAAATTATACTACTTGGTAAATTAATGTATAATGCACAAAATATTGAAATGAGCTTTTAAATTGGACACATCCCTGCTAAATTAGCAACACTACTTGTGAACGATTCAAGATATTTTTCCCCCTCTTCGCAACCTCCGGAGGCATCAGAAAAGCATGAGCAGTACCCATGGCACTTTAGGTTATGGGGAACCTTTAATATTAAGTTATTTTTTATTAACAGGAATAAACAATAACATATTTTTAATTTTTTAATATTTTTATAAAAACAAAGTTCTGGTCATAATTGTAATTTTAATTTATTATCATATAGACTAGGTGGCCTCATGCGTAAAGATGAACTGAGATTGAGCATATAAAAATTAATAACGATGCTGAAAAAATTGTCTTGAATCAAATTTTCGATCAATTTAAGCTAAATTTTCGTTTGTATCGTGCCAAGCCTACAACAATGGAAGGCTAACCAATTATGGTAGGGTATGATCGTGCACTTTGGAAAGATAGAGGCGGCCTTGTTGATAGTTAAACAACGTATGCGCCAGTTTGAAAAAATAAAGTTTTCTCTTGTTTGTGTGGTTGCCACGGCTCCTAACAATCTCATTATAACAAAATTAATCATCGTTGAAGTCACAACTTTGTTGGCACTCTTCATTGTTGCGTCGTCTTTCTCATTAAATTTTTTGACTCCGATGTCTCCAGCTTGAAAGCAGGAGTTAAGGGAGTTAACCCGAGTCGCACTCCAAGCGAATAAAGAAACAAAGTCCGAAAGACTCCAAGCGTACCCTGATGCTGGAGGTCAAGGGAGTTAACTCTGATCGAAGAAAGAAACGGAGACTAAATGACTCGGAGCAAATAAAGAAACGGAATCCGAATGCCTCAGAGTCACGGGAATCACTCGTTGTGACTCCAAGTGAATAAGTGAACGCACCCTGTGTCTATGACATAGCCAAAGTAATTTTTATGGCCTATTGTTGCAGAAACTTTGCTGTGCATTGTAGAACATCACATACATTGTTGGTCCGCGCATATCTTAGGCTCATGTCAGACAGCCTAATTTACCCTTTCCCCATTGGGCAAACCTGACAATCGGCACATTTAAATCTTTCCCTGAACCTAACGAACATCTGGTGCAAGTTTGAGCCTAAAAGAAGAAGTGGTTCAAAAGTTTTAAGAACATTTACAGACGCACCCTGAATTTTTATATAGACCTTTCCGTTGAAACCGAAACTGGAGTAACTGCGCAAAAGCCGGACAGCGCAGTTACTCCAGTTGTCTTGAAATGTGCAAAAACTACTACACATCCGGAAGAAAACGGACGATTTTTTGCTGTCCTGCTTCTGCGCAGTTATTCCAGTTTCGGTTTCACGGAAAAGATAAGCAAATTCTGGCGCCATCGCTTCAGTAAACAAACAAACATAAACCAAGATATATGATTTTTACCCCTTTGCGGACATGTAAACGAATATATGTTGCGAATATGAGCTCAATCGGATAAGTGGTTTAAAAGTTTTTAGAACATTTACAGAACCACCCTCCCCCTGAATTTTATATATAAAGATTATATACTACCTAACACTTACTCAAATCTACACTGGATTCCAACTGTGTGAAGCCGTGTAAAATTTCTAGAGGGCCATATTTGGCCAAGAATTTTTACTGTATTATATCTAAATTAATAATAATTCACTCATTTAAAGTTCAACTTTTTGTTTTATTCTTTTGAAATATTTTTATCTTTTAGTAAAATTTTTACAAAATTTTTTAGAATATTTAATGCAGTTTTCATATTTTTATAGTTTTCTCTAAAGTGTTTTAAAATATGGGAAAAAGCTATACTTAAATGTTTTTACGGTGGGTTGATTCAGATAAAATGAGACGACTTTGCAGTTCCGTTACGATGGTGTAATACCATGGTGCCACCATCGGTTGTGTTCGAAGTGAGAACCACGTTGTTGGACTATCTCCCGGCACCGTAATTTCCACTGAAGTAGGCTGAGTTTGAGGGACTCCAAGGGAAGTTCGTTCCACACCAGCTGATACACTTTCCATAGCCCATCAACGGTTCTTGGTCGGCGACTTCCAAGCCGTCGTTTCAGGAGACCAAAACCATAGAAATCTACCGGTGATGCGTCAGGAGATTTTACAGGTACATGAGAGAAGGGAATAATTCGTATGCCCGTCTCCTCTTTCATCTTCCTGTAGTAAGCCACAGATGACTTGGCAGTGTGGCTTGATGCCTTGTCCATGTGCATCCAAACTTTTGATTGCTCGCACAGGGTACAGACGCGAGATATCCTGCCGATATATGTGGTCCATTACATTACTCTGGAAGTAAGCTGCACTAATTTTACAGTTTCCAGGAACTCGACGAATCGTGAGCAGTCCACGTAAGCAATAACCAGCAACCACCATGAAGCCCCTTGTAAACTTTTCCTTGCACCTTCGGACAAAATCGGACCTGGCCTTGCCCCCTCTTTCGCGATAGTAAATTGCCCTGGGTTTGTGGTGTCATCAAGTTACACCCAAGCTTCATCCAAGGAGACAACCCACTTCCATCGGTCACCTGCAAGATGGTTTTCATACAGTTTTCTGGCGTTTGTGAATCGTTTCTGCGCGTGCCTGGCCGACAGTCTGTGTCCGCGCGCTTTATGACGTCGCTCCAGCCCAAGATTGTCATGAATTATTCTGGAGTCTGTTGTCTTTCCTTTGGGCTAGACTTCTCTGTGTGGGGGGATTTTCTTACAGCACTTCAGACCGGATTTCTAGCACCCCCTGAGCTGGGCGTGTTGGCTGTGGCTTGTTTCTGGCCTGCTTCTCTGCTCGTCCACATTCATTAGATGGTCGCAATTTGTTCTTTTTGATTATTCGACCCAGAGTAGTTTTGGATACCACAATACCATTTCGTTTGCATAATTCCACAATGCACGAAAGACTGAAATGTCCCAAATAACAGCAACAAGTGTATACAAAGCTAATCCCATAAATAGTGGACGAGTCATGCAAATCACATTCCGTCAAGGTCATACGCGGCATTTAAAGTCGTCTCATTTTATCTGAATCAACCCTTCGTATATACAGCATAGACTTTGACATTTTAAATAATATACATGGAATATGTGATCATATTATTACGAGGGGAAGTCAGTAAGTAATTTTAAAATGGCTATACGGAAGAATATGTAGGATTTTCCACTTGAACGTTTCAGCATGTCAGTTGGTAATAAGAGGACGTTCACAGTCTTCTGGGATTAAGAGAACATATTGCTCTTCATACAGCCCTGAATTTGCTCCTCACGACTTACATTTGTCCGGTCCACTTAAACATCATTCGGCCGCTGATGAAGCTGTACAAAAGGAAGTTACCTCCTGGTTCAGACAGCGGCCCAAAGAATATTATCCTACTGGTTTTGAGGGCCTTGTGAAACGATAGGACAGGTGCCTCAATGTAAAGGAGGTTTTACGGAGAAATAAAAGTACTTTTCAAGATTTGTTTCATTTCTACAATCACTTGTAACTTAACTTACTTCCCTTCTTATAACCATTAGAGTTCCAAGTTACTTAAATGTCAACATATAAATTGTAGCATTCCCCGTGGGAGCGCTCTCCTTTTTTGATTAGTTTCGACTGATAAGTTGTCCGAGGACGGCACGGTAAGAGTTTATGTGCACTCCCTTATGCATGAAAAGTTGAACGTGAAGCATTCTGGCGTCGGGTTTTAAAAGTGACATTGTCTTACGCATCCAATCGGACAACACCCTTTTGAGTATTATGGCTTTCCTGCGGGGGCGCTAGGCCTCTTTTCTTCTGACCAGTCACCTCACCTGCGATCTTCAGATTTACCTGTTCGGTTTAGGAGGGTCGGTCTGTAATTCGGTTTGGGGGTTATCTTTACCCTGTGGTGGAGGGTGAGACAGGAGAGGCTGGTCGGCAGTCTTTTCGAGGACATGGTAGTTAAATTAGCCCCGATTTTAAAACTTCGCTTCGGTTCTTTGAACCGATTCTTCAGTCCCATTTGTAATAATGTGGAGACTGTCTGCTAAAATTCTTTTTTCCTTTTTAGTACGCTCTCAAGTTTTTGCTAGGTGAATCGTTTTCCCTGGCGTTGTACAATAGGAAACCTGACACTATAATTATTATGATTTTAGCGCCACCTAGTATTGACATTTAAAATTATTATATTGTAAAATGGCGGATTCCTCAAAAGAAAAACTGGCGGCTAGCGACACGGCGGAACATGACGTCATGGTGAAAAATGGAAGGGACAGCGCAGTTTTTCAGAAGTTTTTCTATCAGTTTTTCTGCAGAAAAGACTTTCGCACAGGCCTTTTACTATCTGGCAGGCCATGTTTAAATTTAACACACTTTTACCACTCTCGGCGCTTCGCGCCTCACGTCGGCCCTGCGGGCCTCATTCAATGAGGCTCATTGGTCACTGTTTTCCGTTACTCCTACTACGTCTCCCTCCGGGGGTAAATAATTGATATATACCACAACCTATTTGGTTACAGGGGGCATTTGGTTTCCCCTCGCCCGCTTCTAAAGAACTTGCTTTAAAACAGTCACTAAAAAGGACGTGTGGCGGCATCTATTGCTGCATCCTAGGATATAATTCGAATAGTTATTCGATACCAAAGATATCTGTTTAATTTGCCAAGTACACTATATGATCACAAATATCCGGACACATGCACGTTTGCGCTCTAGCTACGATTTCATGGAAATCAATAGGCGTTGCACATCCCTTTGCCCGAATCACAGCTTCCACCCTTCGGGGAAGACTTTCCAGCAAATGTTGGTAGGTACTTTCCGGAATGTACCTCCATTCCTTCCGAAGAGAGAGAATCAGTTCAGCTACAGATGTTGGCCGATGTGATCTGGCCCGCAAGCGTCTTTCCAATTCATCCCACAGACTCTCTATAGGATTGAAGTCGGGATTTTGTGCCGGCCAAGCCATTTCTTCGACCCCTGAGTCCGCAAACCACTGCTGTACGCACCTCGCTTTGTGGCACGGAACATTGTCGTGTTGGTAGAGAAATGGCCCGTTTCCGAAAAATTGCCACAATGTTGGAAGTGCACAGTTGTCCAAAACATTCAGATAACGGTCGGAGTTCATGATTCCTTGCACAGGAACGAGCTGGTCCAGTCCGTACCATGAAAATGAGCCCCACACCATGACTCCTCCTCCTCCGAACTTGACTGTGGGCTCTGTGCACTCAGGTAAGAAGCGTTCTCCAGGTATGCGCCAAACCCAAACTCGTCCATCGGATTGCCAGAGTGTGTAGCGAGATTCGTCTGTCCACATTACACGTTTCCATTGGTCCATTGTCCAGTTTCTGTGGGCTTTGCACCACTCCAGACGTCGCTTGGCGTTGACCCTGCTGATGTGGGGCTTGTGGGCAGCAGCACGGCCATGGAATCCCATCGTGTGCAGTTCTCAACGAATAGTCATGGTACTGGCATCATTTGCAGAGGCGTTTCTAAACTCTGTGGCAATTTTTTCCGCCGAGGACTTCCGGTTGTTGCGGGTGACACGACGAAGCACTCGACGGTCTCTGTCCGTTAGTTTCTTGGGTCTACCGGTTCGTTGTTGAACTGTTGTTGATCCCCGGGTCTTCCATTTCATAATGACATCGCCTACTGTTGACTTGGGTATCTGAAGAAGGCTGAAAATTTCACGCACGGACTTGCCGCATAGGTGACATCCAACGATGGTTCCACGTTGGAACGCACTGAGCTCTGCCGAACGACTCATTCTTGCCAATGTCCAAGCAGAATTGTGTCTGAAGGTGTGGGAAGCTATTTAAATGATGTGCAAGTCATTATCATGTGACATTGGGCCAATCGATGATCTGTGAGGAGTGTCCGGATATTTTTGATCATATAGTGTATAAAAAAGAATTCTGAATGGCGAAATAAATGGATTAAAATAATTAGGCAGATAAAGTATAAATTCTTTTTAATACTTATACAAATGCATTAATGGTTTTATACATATTTACGTTTTCAATAGTAAGGATAAAATATGGAATCCAAGTAAATACAGCAAGATATGTGGAAAACATTTTTACTGTGGCCATCCAATAAACCATCCAAATAGTGATGATTACCCATGCCATCTTTATTCCACCAATCTAAAAATATTTCCAATCAAGCAAATGAAAATCTTTATTTACAATATAAAAATATAAATTTTACACACTAGATGGCGCAAAATGTAATGCGACTGCAGCGCCCCTGCCAGGTTTCTTAATGCCTATTAAATTTAAGAAAATTTTGCGATTTTAGTAAGAATTTTTTTTTCCTACCGATTAATTTATTTTATGGATTATTTTTCCCTCCAGGGTTTAATCGATCGCTAAAGCTCTAGATTAGGAAGGTACGGCAAACCTTTCCGCGCCGCCCGCAGCTGCTGATTGGTAGAACGGCTGTCACGTGAGTTTGTCAGCCATTGTTGGCCCAACGGCAGCGATAGATACCATTGAAATGCATGTGGAAGATGCAATTTAGATTAAATTTTTAACGAAATATTCGTTGACTGATCCAGAATTTTAATCCGAATATACAAAATTTCAGAATCCTTCAATCTATGCTCCTTGGAAGTTAATAAATTCGTTAAAATATCCGAAGAAGTAATAAGAAGTAAGTACGTTCCTATTATAACTTTACCGAATGTTATAGAAATGTTGCATTGTGCAATTCTCAGACGATCAGAATATACAACTCAGTTGCAAAAATATACGATCACCTGACTTTTTATGTTAACCTTATTTTTATTTTTAAGTATGAAAAAAAATAAAAGAGCGAATCCAATTCTACATTTGTCTAATGGGTTTTAGACTGTTAGAAGATTCTAGGAAAAATAATGCTAAATTGTTACCTGATTGTAATGGGTAAAATAAATTAATAACTGATCATCCATGCGTTGCAAAAATATGCAATCGCCCTTTCATGCGTTACAAAAATTTCCGTTCAGTACTTGGTGTTTCCACCTTTAGCAGAAATAACGGCCTGCAAACGATTTGGGATGCTTGAAATTAGCTTTTCACATTCATCAGCCTGGATTTTCTCCCATTCAGTTTCCACGACGTTTTTCAATTCCTCTCTTGTTCTAGGCTTCTTCTTGTTGACAGCTCGTTTCAAAATTCTCCAAATATTCTCAATTGGTGAAAGATCTGGACTGTTCGAAGGCCAGTTTTCCAGTAGGTCGATGCCTCTCACACGAAGCCATGTCGTTGTTGTCCGAGCTCGATGTGGCGCTGCCCCATCTTGTTGGAAAACCGCTTTTCCATCTCTGCCTAGCTTTGGTAAAGATGGGAGTAAACATTCCTCCAAGATGTCTTGATAGGAAGATGCATTTACCGTTCCATTGATGACTTTAAGTTTCCCAACACCTTGTGCACTCATGCAGCCCCACACCATTATTGAATCAGGGAATTTTACATTTTTACTGTGACATTCCGGTGCGTACGCTTCAGTCTTCTTACGGATGACTTTTCGGCCTTCTTCACCATAGCAAACCATAAACTTTGACTCATCACTAAAGATGACAGTTCTCCATTTCTCCAAGGACCATTGAAGATGCTCATTAGCCCACTTGCATCTTTTCATCATTTGCAGATTTGTTAGTAAAGGTTTTACTTTAGCAGTGTAAAACCCAAAACCTTTTTCCCGTAGTCTTCTTCTTGTAGTGGCGTTTGAAACAACAACGCCAGTTTTTTCACACCAGTCTGTTGTGACTTCAGATGTGGTAACATGGCGTTTGCCTTTTAAAATTTTTGGAAGGAGTTTATCATCTCGTTTTGATGTTTTCCGTGGACGACCACTCTGCTTGCTTGCCGAAGGGGTTCCTGTTGTTTTCCATTTCTTGATTATGTCCACCACTACACTTTGACAGATTTTTAAATCAGCAGCTATTTTACGAGTTGAAAGTTTTTCCAAATGTTTCTGCACCACTAAATTGCGAAGTTCTTCACTAGTTGTTTTACCAGATCCCATTCTGGCAGTTAAAAAATCTTTCTTGAATTTTTTCGATATCAAGAAAATATCCAGTCAGTTCTCCACAGTATACAAGTCCATATAAAAGTAAAAGAATCGTGGAGCTTTTAGTTTATGCAAATTAACTAGCAGTTTAAAGACCCTGTCTATTATTTAAGGGGTGATCGGAAATTTTTGTAACACGTAAAAGGGCGATTGCATATTTTTGCAACGCATGGATGATCAGTTATTAA
>JAHWFO010106467.1:1898-14396 GCA_023313115.1 Rhysida immarginata
AATAATATATCTCATGACCAACAATGGAAGGTAAAGTTTGTACAATATAGATAAGTTTCAATTTGTAACATTGCAAGAATTCCTGTTATTCAGGCTTTTCTTAGAAAAGAGAGAGTTCTTAGTATGTAAAAATTTCTTGAAAATCTTTAAAAATGATCAGTAACTGGAGATAATGGAGAGTGGAAAGACGACAGAGAAAGCAATCCTTTAGCTCCGTACTGTATTGAGATAATGGTAATTAGAAGAATTGGCGACCGCTAGACTACACAAAGGAATGAATGACCTTAGTTTTTGCTTCACGACATCGAGAGAAAAAAGGGAATTGCAACAACACCATGTGTACATTTAAAGTATGATACGCGGGTAAAAAATTATTTAGACTAGCAGTAGCATCTTTGGAGAGGTTCATCTACTGTGAGCCCTTAAAAAATTTTTTTTTCGAATTTTCATTAAGAATTTTTACTGTATTAATTCTAAGCGTTTTCATGTGTTGTTTTTTGTAATTTAACATTGGGGATTGTTCTTTTTACCTACAAGCGTAATTATCCCGGGCAACGCCGGGTCCTCTGCTAGTCTTTTTATCTATTTAAAGAAGGATGTTTGTTTGTGGGTTTGTTTGTTTGTTTGTTTCTTATTTAAATCTACAGTTTTATTCCGATCTTCATGAAATTTTGTATACTTAACCTTCAAAGCATGAGGAAGGTCACTGTCTACCTCAGATTTCGGAAAAATAATAATTATCGATAAAATATCGATATTCATGGTTATGACAGGGCATATTAATGAGAAATATCTCATGACCAACAATGCAAGGCGAAGTTTGTGCAACAATAGGTATCAACAATGGTATCGACACGCAATTCTCAAACACTCAGCAGGACCAAGAATATATATCTCAGGTCCAACAATGAAAGGCAGTTTGTGCAATGATCAGGCTTTTCTTCGAAAAGAGAGTTCTTAGAACTTAACAATTTCTTGAAAATATTTAAAAGTGATCAGTACTGGAGATAATGAGAGTTAGCACACTATTTAAGAATAGAAAGACGACGGAGTTAGCTCCGTGCTGTATGGAGCAAATGGTAAGCAAGTAAATAGATGAATCGGCGACCGCTAGACTACACAAAGTGATGAATGGCCAAGTTTTGTTTCAAGACATCGAGATAAGAGTGGAAATTGCAACAACATTAAGTGTACATCTAAGGTAAGATTACGTGAGAGAGAAATTATTAAGTAGCGGAAGAATGAAGCGGAAGAAATTATTATGTCCGTCTGTCTGTCTGTCCGTCCGTCCGTCCCCTTCATAATTTCCGTATTTTTTGAGGTAGAAGGTTGAAATTCAGAATGTAGCTTACTATGGGCATGTGCATCTTCACTATTTAGTTTGGTTTTGATTGGCCCACTGGGTCGGCGTTTCGGGGACGGAAATTAGAGGGGTCCAAAAGGTCTACGCGTATTTATGCATATAAAGAAGTGAAATTCGGTATGCAGTTTCCTCTAAGCAAGATCAACATCACTGTAAAGTTTGGGCCGAATTGTCTCAATAGGTTCGGCATTGTGGGGGTGGCAAGTACTTGGTCTTTAGAACTTTATGTCAACATACAGAGTGTGATATATCATTTGATCGAAAATGACGATAAAAGAAAAAAGATAGGGCTCTTTTATATTTTTTAAATACAAGAGGGTTCGAGAAATTTAATTTTTGATTTAAAAAATGGGGGGTTTAAAAGTGCAGATGAAGGAATAAAAAAATAGATGAAGTCAGGGCTTCCGCTACTTTCCTATCCCTTCCTCGGGAGGGTTAATTTCTTGTTTAGACTAGCAGTGGCATCTTTGGCGAGGTCCATCCATTATGAGCCTTTAAAATTTTTTTTCGAATTTTCATTATGAATTTTTACTGTATTAACTCTAAGCCTTTACATATGTTTATTTTTAAGACATTTCAAAATTTAATCCAAAAAAAAAGTCCGAGCCACGCCGGGGTTATCACCTAGCGTATTTGGTAACACATCAGATCCAAACATTTCATAAAATACATTTTGACTATATTCTGTGGGAATGTGTATGTTTTGGAAAAGAGATGCTGATTATGCGATGATAGAACGTTTGTTTCCAAAAGGAATTGATAATGAACATAAAGTGATGATGCAGTAACAGAAATTAATAAGGCAGCATGAGGCAAAGCTCCCTATCAAACGTCCAGAAGACTGGCAAAAATTTATGTGTCTGGAAAAAAAAGAGAAAGAAGAGTATTGGTCAGAGAAACTCTGCAACTAAATCAGAAAACGTTATACGGGCTTTTGAAACATCTTAATAACGGGAGTTTCGAATAGAGCAAGAGGGTATAAGAGCTTCTACGTCAAGAGCAAGAAAAACTTGAGCCTGAAGTATCTGGTGCTGCTCCTCAGTGGTGAGGCAAGTCAAGAAGAGTTTAGATAAAGTCCCGGTATATCACCTAGAATTCCTGTTATTCGTATTTTTCTTTGAATGAATAGTCCCTTTGCTCTGTGTTGCATTGATTGAGTTATTATTTAACCAATTGGGAGTTATAATTTAATTTTTTGAGATTGTTCTCTTTATCTACAAGTGTAATTATCCCGGGCAACGCTGGGTACCTCTGCTAGTACGTAATAATGCCTGACTTTTAGCTGATGATAAGTGATTTTACTAAGTGATTTCCTGATGAACTTCGAGGAATAATCAGCATTGCCACTTGCAATGCATTCGTACTAACAAGGGAAGTACACGAAAGTGTGCGGCTTAGTTTTGGCTCTTGGATTCAGAATCATAATAGTGGCAGCAGGTCTCGTGCCTCGTGACAATTCTGGACAAAAAATACTCATCTTGATAGCGCTCCAAAAAGTCCAATGACAAGGTTTCTTATGCCGGTTTCAAACGATGGGACGTCTATGGAAACACCCAGAATCACCATCACCCATAAAATGACAGTCAATCAGCAGTAGTTAATGTAAAACAATCCAACACATATGAGAAGGCTATTTCGAGATTCCTTAAACCATAAAGGTCAATATTTTTTGAAAGAAATTCATTTGTTTAGTCCCCATTGCGTTCGGCCTGTTACTTTTACTTATTGAATACATGTCATACGAATGGCTGCTCGAATTCGTGCTTTAATGTTTTTTAGAGTTTCGCAGTGTTAAATCCCATGAGGCAAATTGGTTCCATTGGGGTCTAAGGAAAATCTTAGATTTAATGTAGATTTAGGTCATACATGGCCTTTTCAAAAAAAAAATCATTTTATTTCAAAGACTCAGAATAAAAAGAATAGCAAAGGCAAGAAAATAATTATTTAATTAATTAAAGTTTAACTTTCCAAATTACATAGGTCTAAACAAAGTCTCAGATTTGCATAAAACCCGAATTCAGGCCCTGGATGAATGTGTTGGATTCCATTAAATAAAATGAAAAATAATAAAATAAATATTTACATGTAAATTCTATACACTTGAAATTAAATTTCCTTTTAATCAAATATTATGAACTGCCCTTTATGACAATTATAAAATGATAACTAGAACGCTTTCTTTACGCACTAATCAACACTACTTACATTTAAATAGCGGAACTAACAAAGACAGTTTAACCTTGCCATAGAATAATTCTCTACACTGTTTGAGTTCCCTGACTGCACACTGCCGGCCAGGTGGCCGAGAGGGCTAGAGCGTAGGCTTTCTAGTTCTCGAGTCCGCCTGGTCGTGGGTTCGAATCCCGCCTGGTCGTGGGTTCGAATTCCGCTAACTAGAATTCTCGTGGATGTTTTTGTTTGTCCTGGGCTGCGTACAGATATAACTTGAGTAAAAGGCGCAAAATGATCTTAGTAGTAGACGCCATATTTTCTAATAAACCAACCAACCAACCTGACTGCACTACTCAAGTTCCATATTATCTGAACTGATACCAATCCATAATCCTTATCTTCAAATTTACTGTAAACAACACCTAAGTTAAGATTATTGATCGATTAATAATTAGTTTAATGATATTACCTAGTTTAACATAAAATTACACCTGTAGTTTCTTCTCATAAAGCAATCATAGGATGCCACTTGTGCCACAAGTCAGTCGTGAGATTTCCACCATTCTAGAAATAACCTGTACAACTATAGACAATGTGACTGCGAAGTGGAAGACCCAAGGGCCACTACAGAGTAACCACGATCTGGCAGATTCAAGAAATTGAAAGACCTAATTATCGAGTGTTTGAATGTGTAATCCACGGCAATCGAAGGTCTTCTGCTGATATGATTACTACCGAGTTCAGAAATTCTGCTTTCTATGTTGAAATCACAGTTCGTCGGAACCCATTCCCTGAGTTTCCACGGTCGCGCTGCTGCTCACAAGCCCTTAATCAATGACAAAATTCTAAGCAACGTTTGGTGTAAAACTCACAGAAACTGGAACATGGAACAATGGAAAAGTCTTATGGACTGATTAATCACGGTACACACTGGCAATCAGATGTACGAAGATGGGTTTGGCAGATGCCTGGAGAACGTTTCCTACCTGAGGAAAGTTTGGAAGAGATGGGATAGCGTGGGGTTCTTTTTATGGTTTGGACCTGGTTAGCTTCTTAAAGGAAATATGAATGCTGTTACTTATCGAGACATCTTGGACACATCTTCAACAGCTCAGGAACAGCTCGGGATGGGCCATTTTGGTATCAACATGACAATGCTCCTTCCCATAAAGTAAGGACTGTATATGACTGGTTACAAGACAACGGATTTGAAGAAACGGACTGGCCTGCCTAGAACCCCAATCTCAATCCCATTGAACACCTGTGGGATGAATTGGCCACCCTTCATCCGTGGCTGAACTAACCAGTGTTCTAAAGCAGAAATGAAGGGAATTTCAGCTTCTTAACATCAAATATTGGTGGAAAGTCTTCCTTGGAAGGTGGAGGCTGTCATTGGAGCAAAAAGGGTGCCAGTGCGTACTAACTCTTGCTATCAGAAGCCTGCGACGCAAAAATGCTGGTGTCCCTAAACTTTTGATCATGTAATGTATTTTAGTTTCACTTATAGAGGACAACGAACATTCTATCACAATTTGAGTCACCAACACATAGAAGGTCGATGTGTCCAGTAATTACAAAAGTTCTTGCCGCTTTTAATTCCGAAAAACAGAATGATGTAGCCTAATACACAAAAAGTAGCATATTGCTAGTCGCCAAAGTAGTCCCCATTAGCATCTAGCCCCTTCTGCAAACGTGTCTCCAGTTGATCAATCCCCTGGCTGTACAACTTGCCACTCTTGGACTCAAAGAAATCCATGAGTGCCTTTCGCAAGTCTGTATCATTGTTGTAGAAGATGGTTTCCAGAGAACGGAAAAGGAGATAATCCGTTGGAGCAAGATCTAGTGAGTAAGGTGGATGACACAAAGTTTCCCAGCCAAGCCGCTCAATGGTTTCCCTGGCTATCCACGCTTCTGTGATCGGGCATTGCCATGAAGGAAGAGTACCCCTTTGCGATTCACCAATGCTGGTTCCTTCTGCTGCAATGCCTGCTGCACACGTTCCAACTGCTGGAAGTACAGGTCTCAGTGATGGTTTGGCCAGTTGATAGCAACTAGTAGTGAACCATTTGGCGTCTAGTCCACCAGACACAGAGCATGATCTAGCGTGGTTGTAGGGGGGGCTGTGAGGTGTGAGGCACGGCATCCCCGGGTGACAATTTAAAACGCTTAGGAGTATCAGTACAGGTGCAGGACTCACTTTTCGTCACTGGCAAGTATTCGATTAAATATGGGTGCGTTACGATGTCGAGAAAGTAACGACATGAAGTATGTCACTCGTTGGTTCTTGTTGGATTCCGATAAATTGTGGGTACCCATTTGCTCAACTTGTGCGTCGATCATAGGCTGTGCAGGTGACGTCTGTTTCATCAGAAACCTGATACCGTCTGGCAAGTTCACCACATGTTAAACTGCTGTCCTCCTCTGGTCATATAAGACTTGTGGCTGTCCTCCATCAGAAATAACAAATTTTCCCGACCTGAATTTCTGGAACCAATTCCCTGCGGTACGTTCATTCACAGCATCATTCCCAAACGCAGGACACATTCGGCGACTTGATACTGCTGCTGAGAAGCCCACCTTGAAGTCATAAAGCAACAACACCTAAACATATCCTTCGATACCCCCACGCACGAGATGTGATTGCTGTGAATGCCCAACAGCCCCCCTGACAGATTTTGGACCACACTGTACACTCATTTGCATATCTTCTATCACTTTCTTTTATGGCCACATGAAAACGGCAATAACTTTCGTGGTTACCAGGTACATACTCTTTTCTTGGAACATAAAAGCTCAATATGCAATTAATTTACCAGAAGCAATTGTTACCTGGACATTCCTTCTAGGATGTGGAATACTTCCTAACATAGCGTCTCTCGTTCCTTATCATAGAATTCAATTTCTCCGTCATTCCATACTGTGAAATCGAGATTCCACATTATCTTGCGTCCAATAACTGCTGCACCCCTTCGATATGGCTCAGGATGCCTTCTTTTTTGACTCCGTCTTTTATTCTTCTCGTACCATCTGTTGCTGCCACTTCCATTCATTCTCCACATGCTTTAGCAATTCCTTCCCGCTGCCGAACATTTGACATTTTTTCCCTAACAGTGCTTTATCAGCTCGTGGTCTCCCTACATTGTTCTACACAATCCTTTTAGAGAATCTTCTAGTTACTATTAAGCATCAGATATAACACAAGAACATAAATTAAGCAGTTGCTTTAAACGACTTAAATATTAAAAAAAAACTTGTTGCAATTCATACAGGATGCAAGAACAGTATCGTACAGAACTTATGGTAGTGCCTTAAAGCATAATTCCATATGCAACCATATCGAATATGCAACCATAGCTTTAATGTCTTAGAAGACACTAAGCTGTACTTTGCCTGCTCCCATTGATGATCTCTTTTTCGTGACCTAACCCAACCCAGCTTATTATTGTTTAAAATTCCACTGTCTTTTTGTTTGTAGCACAGAAGCAATTGTTGGTTAGTGTCTAATCATGCCAGGGAGGAATTTTTTTGGGAGCCATTTCAAAATACTCAATTCTGCAATTACTGTATTGCCTGCACAAGTTGCCCTGATATGCCACTTACGATTGAAGGCTGTTTCTGCGATATCAGTAGATTCGCTGTGATGAGTTCATCAACGCGATTCCGATGAGCGTCATCTGTCGCGGTGACATTTATTCTCTACCAATAATTTTTTCGTTTAAAATTATGATGTTTACAGTCTAAAAAAGATTTTATTTGGCGTTTCATTTCACAATATCAAGAACATATTGCATCATTTAATAAAGTAGATAAGAAATACATTTATGCCGATTTTCTGGAATCTGGAAAACTCACAGACTGTTCTCTATACTGCCGTGACCGCTTACAAAATTGTCCTCGAAAGCTATTTTGAAATCCTAAAAGAATTTAAAGAAAGAATTCGAAGTGTACATATGGAACACCTCCTCTACAGCATGCTGTAAGTGCGATGACAACAAGACAGATGCAGCATGTTGGTTTTACTGTTGATGAGCAGCCTCCGACTGGGTGCCGACCGATTTTCATCTATTCCCAAAACTTAAGGAACCCCTGAGAGGGCACCACTTAAGTTCTAACGATACAGTGCAAGCAAAATTGATAAAGTGTTTTCACAGTCAATGTGAAGCAATCTATCAAGAAAGTGATTACCCATTGAAAAAACGTATTCATCGCGAGTTATTACAGAGGGTTGTTAGGGATCGATGGTAATAATTATCATATATAAATGAGCTGACACGTTAAGTATCATTAAGGCAGGCATTAAAATGCAAAGTATTTGAACAACGAGTTAAAAACACTTGAGTTATATCACCGAAAATTTAGAGGTATTGGGTTAGGTTAGGTATCAGCCTTTTCCAGTCAGATTCAGCTACTCTCATATTAAGTAAGATATAATGCAGTGTACTAATTATTATTGGAAAAACCAGAAGCAGCACCATTTCTGAGGGTAAAAAGCAGGCCAATCCGAGACCACCACTAGCCGTATTCCTGACGTCGACTGGAAAGTTCGGGCTCTCGTAACCGGATGTAACCAACGAAGACAACGCGCTATTGCACAAATCTGTGTACATAATATACAAGTTTATGAACCGTGATTTATAAATGGAGAAGCGACTTAAAAGCCACGTTCGTAAGTTGTTGCCGCACATTCTTCAGGAGCGACGGACAACCGCCGTAACTGGATGAGTGATATCTGGCAGATGAAAAGTGGAAATACGTGGTCACACTAGACGCGTCTTAAGTTTATTAGGGCAACTGCAACAAGAGCTGAGAAAATATTTGTGAAAATGGGTATTTAGATTTTCAGTGGTCATTTTCTCATTCTGGATCAATTTTACTTGCGGGATGGGTTATATGTTATTAGTAAAGGGATTTTTTTTTCTTAGACATTAAAATTCTCCCTTTGTGCGTTGTGGTTAGCGTTCATTTACCCTAAATCCATATCACAGATTTGCTTCTTGTTAAGCAGTCTGTTTGTATTAGTCTCCATTCAAATTATTTTTCTTGGTAGGCATTTTTTACCGTTTAAGGGTTCTAAGGACTTCAAAAAATGGTACCGTGAATGCTATGGTCCGCTTCCCACGAAAATGCCCCTGCGTTGTTAAAAGTGCTCACTGCGCGCTGCAGTTGTGCATGCGTACACACAGCACTGATATGGGGCAATCTTAACCACATGTAAGTTAACAGCAGGCTCCAGATGCTGCTTTCCCTGCCTACCCTCCATGCGTTTTCGTATTTGTGTTCCCTATCAGTGTTGTGGACGCATCCACGACTGCAGCGCGCGCAGTGAGCACTTTCAATAATGCAGGGACATTTTCGTGGGAAGCGGACAGTAGAAAATATTTACAAAAGGTTTCATTGATGGGAAAATGAACGGCAAGTTGATTTGGGGCAAAGGCCAAAGTGAACGCTACGTGTATGTACTATCAGATTAGTGTTCTATCCCGTGACATTCTCTGTTTGTAAGGTACAGGGGTAAACAAGGTATAGCTGCACCAAGACAAGGCGTCGGGTCACACCGCCGCGTCAACTCGCCGGAATCCTGGATTGCATGCAATAAGATACTGGAATCCGCTCCATTCCATTTAGCGACATACCCGTCATATTACTGGACGCATCTTGTCACAACGATTTCCGAGGAAAATCGGTCTTATTCCTCTGTGGCGACGTCACTGTCAGCAATCTAATCCTCCTCATTACGCCGATCTTCAAACACAAACAGAATGTGCTTGTTTGAGGAATCGTCATCACGTCCAACGTCATCCTCATCTTTGGGAGGAAGATCCAATGAACGGATTGGAAAGAGGATGACGACGAGGATTACGTCAGTGGATAATTTCGAAAAACGACGGATAGAGTTCGAGAGAAGGGTCCTTGGCAAGTGAGAGGAACGGAACGAAGGAGACAATTGTCAGTACAATATGAGTGCAAAATTTCTAGCGGTGATTTGAAGGAAGCAACGAACCGTCCTGCTAAGATGAGCGATGCTCGGGAGATAGTGAGCGCTCCATTGATATCAAGGACTTTGTCATCATGCCCGTTGCCTCGCTGGATTTCATGGAATGATTGCGGTGCAAGGTTGGCCGTATTTAATTTATTACCTACGGAATTCTCTTGCGAAATGTGTTTATGCAAAAGCATGGAAATTAGTACGGAAGCCCGCATCCAAGGAGTATTTCATTTTTCTTTTAATGCTTATTTGGATAATGGTGTAGGGCGGATATACAGGATGAAAACAAAAGTCTGAACCCCCGTTTTATTTTTTGAACCGAAGCAGATATGTCAATTTTCATGAAACCAATGAATAGGAAGTTGTGGGTGGCCTATCCCATGGTGCACTTTTCGTCATCCCAAATATGCAAATTAGGACACATTCAAAATTTATCTCAAAAACCGTAAGGAATAGAGAAAAAAACCCAATTGCAAACTTGTTCAGCATAAAGAAACAAACAAAACAAAAAAAAAATCATTCAAATCGGACCAACCATTCACCCACAAGCAGAAGATCATGTTGACCATTTCTGGAACAGTGTAGCTTGCCATCCTGGAATTGTTTTGTCTTCTGTGTGCTGAAACATGCCTTTTATTTGCTTTTCTGCATGAAAGTGAATGTCAGTAGGGTAATTTATGTTAATTTTTTGATTTGCATGCTTTACATGGTGGAAATATCAACATTCAGTTTTCCTTGTGCAGTGTGACTGTTTGTAAGCTACAAACAGTTCACCACGTGATCGTGGGTGATTGGTTGATCCGATTTGGATGATTTTTTTTGTTTTGTTTGTTTTTTTATGCTGAACAAGTTTGCACTTGGGTTTTTTTCTCTATCGCTTACGGTTTTTGAGATAAATTTTGAATGTGTCCTAATTTGCATATTTGGGATGATGAAAAGTGCACCATGGGATAGGCCACCCACAACTTCCTATTCATTGGATTCATCAAAATTGACATATCTGCTTCGGTTCAAAAAATAAAAGGGGGGTTCAGGCTTTTGTATTCACCCTGTATAGTGGACAACTAAGTTGTGAAGCCTTAGTGGTCATTGTTTTTAGATAAGCACCTATTGCATATTGTTTGTGCTATTACTCACACATATTCAAACAAGTCCCTTTCTTACTGATACTTTAGAACGGATGGTTGATTTTTGTCGCAGGAGGACTGCATTCGCCTGTGCTTCGCAGTCGGACTTTCATCGCCCGTAAATGACGCTTTATTTTTTCTTTCACCAGACTGTGCATCGAGCTGTCCGTAATTTACTTAATTAGGTCTTTCATTATTAAAGAAGAACTTGGTTTGATTCATACTACGCCCAAGCTTATCAAACATTTATTGCTTGCTAGTAAAAGTACCCGGCGTTGCCCGGGATAATTACACTTGTAGGTAAACAGAACAATCTCAAAAAATTAAATTAAATTTTGCAATATCTTAAAAATAAACACAGGAAATGTCTTAAAATTAATAGAGTAAAAATTCTTAATGAAAATTCGAAAAAAAAATTTTAAAGGCTCACAATGGATGGACCTTTCCGATAATTTCTTACTCACGTAATCTTACTTCAGATTTACACTTGATGTTGTAGCAATATCCACTCTTCTCTCGGTGTGTTGAAGCAAAATTTGGCCATTTATCACTTTGTGTAGTCTAGCGGTCCCAATTCTTCTATTTACTTGCTTCCCATTTGCTCAATACAGCACGGAGCTAAAGGAGTGCTTCCTCTGTCGTCTTTCAACTCTTTCTCAATAGTCTGCTAACTCTTCATTTACTCCAGTTACTGATCATTTTTAAAGATTTTCAAGAAATTGTTAAGTACTAAGAATATTTGTGAATTACGTGTTGATACAATTGTTGATAACTATTGTTGCACATAATTTTCTTGCGTTGTTGGTCATGAGATATATATTGTTGGTCCATGCCTTGTTTTGGTGCATTGCGTGCTGATACCATTGTTGATATCTATTGTTGTACAAACTTTGCCTTGCATTGTTGGTCTAGAGATATTTCTCATTAATATGCCTTGCCATAACCATGAATATCGATTTTTTATCGATATTTATTATTTTTTCGAAATCTGAGGTAGACAGTGACCTTCCTCATGCCTTGAAGGTCAAGTATGCAAAATTTCATCAAGAACGGAATAAAACTGTAGATTTGTATAAATAACAAACCCACAAACAAACAGACCCACAAACATCTTTCTTTATATATATACTAGCAAAGGTACCCGGCGTTGCCCGGGATAATTACTTGGATGTAAACAGAACAATCTCAAAAAATTAAATTAAATTTTGCAATATCTTAAAAATAAACACATGAAAATGCTTAGAATTAATACAGTAAAAATTCTTAATGAAAATTCGAAAAAAAACTTTTTAAAGGCTCACAATGGCTGGACCTCCAAGGATGCCACTGCTATTTTAAATAATTTCTTACTCACGTAATCTTACCTCAGATGTATACTTAGTGTTGTTGCAATTTCCACTCTTCTCTTGATGTGTTGAAGCAAAATTTGGCCATTCATCACTTTGTGCAGTCTAGCGGTCGCGGATTCTTCTATTTACTTGCTTCCCATTTGCTCAATACATCACGGAGCTAAAGGAGTGCTTCCTCTCTCGTCTTTCCACTCTTTCTTAATAGTCTGCTAACTCTCCATTGTCTCCATTTACTGATCATTTTTAAAGATTTTCAAGAAATTGTTAAGTACTAAGAACTCTCTTTTCTAAGAAAAGCCTGAATAACAGGAATTCTATGCATTGTTACAAATTGAAACTTATCCATATTGCATCATCATTTTATGTTCATTGTTATAATTCTTGGAAAGGATTGCTTTATCATTGCATCATCATTTTGAGCTCATTGTTATTGGTGAATTGCGTGTTGAAACCATTGTTGATACCTATTGTTGCACAAACTTTTATTTGCATTGTTGGTCA
>JAHWFO010106468.1:0-10672 GCA_023313115.1 Rhysida immarginata
AAAAAGGACATACTGGCCAGTAGAATAAAATAGAATAAATACAAAAAAAAAAAAAAAAATTTAAGATACGCAAAAGAGAAGTTGTACAGAGATGGTGCGTTTAATGCGAACCGAAAACAGAACATATCCGGTTGCCCGGAGACAAGAGAATTTACATAAAAAAAAATGAAATAAAGGGGTAAGAAACTTACAAAATGCAGAAGAAACGTAAAATAATACTTGTAATTAATACTTATAATGTACGCAATTCCCTAACCCTTACTGAGTCCCTTTCTTCCATCCACACTGATGAGCACCTCTCCCTTATGTCCCTTGACATCACCAACTTATACACTAACATCCCTGTCACCCCCACCCTTTCTATCCTACAGTGTCTGTTACTAGCTGCGTCTTTCCCTGCACCCGATACTATTGCCCTACTAGCTATCCTCTCTGTAATTTCTTTGTGTATTTGTGGGTTTGTTTGTTTTTTATACAAATCTACAGTTTTATTCCGACCTTGATGAAAATTTGCATACTTGACCTTCAAAGCATGAGGAAGGTCACTCTCCACCTCAGATTTCGTAAAAATAATAAATATCGATAAAAAAATCGATATTCATGGTTATGGCGAGGCATATTAATGAGAAATATCTCATGACCAACAATGCAAGGCAAAGTTTGTACAATAATAGGTATCAACAATGGTATCAGCACGCAATTCACAAACACACTGCATGGACCAACATTATATATCTCATGACCAACAATGCAAGGCAAGGTTTGTGCAAAAATAGGCCCATCGTGTTCGCATCAACAATGGTATCAACGCGCAATTTCACCAATAACAATGAGCACAAAATGATGTGCAATGTTAAAGCAATCTTTCCAAGAATTATAAGAATGAACATTAAATGATGATGCAATATGGATAAGTTTCAAGTTGTAACAATGCATAGAATTCCTGTTATTCAGGCCTTTCTTAGAAAAGAGAGTTCTTAGTACTTAACAATTTCTTGAAAATCGTTAAAAAGGATCAGTAACTGGAGATAATGGAGAGTTAGCAGACTATTGAGAAAGAGTGTAAAGACGACATAGGAAGCTCTCCTTTAGCTCCGTGATGTATTGAGCAAATGGGAAGCAAGTAAATAAAAGAATCGGCGACCGCTAGACTCCACAAAGTGATGAATGGTAAAGTTTTGCTTCAACACATTGAGAGAAGAGTGGAAATTGCAACAATATCTAGTGTACATCTGAGGTAAGATTACGTGAGTAAGAAATTATTTAGACTAGCAGTGGCATCCTTGGAGAGGTCCAGCCATTGTGAGCCTTTAAAAAAATTTTTTTCGAATTTTCATTAAGAATTTTTACTATATTAATTCTAAGCATTTTCATGTGTTTATTTTTAAGATATTGCAAAATTTAATTTAATTTTTTGAGATTGTTCTGTTTACCTCCAAGTGTAATTATCCCGGGCAACACAGGGTATCTTTGCTAGTCTATATATATAAAGAAGGACATTTGTTTGTGGGTGGGTTTGTTTGTGGGTTTGTTTGTTTTTTATACAAACCTACAGTATACAAATCTGCAGTACAAATTATTCCGATCTTGATGAAATTTTGCATACTTGATCTTCAAAGCATGAGGAAGGTCACTGTAAGGGTCCGGTTTACCTTATGTTTATTACCATAACCAAATAATTATAAAACGACTGCGCCATCCAATTACTATCGGAAAAAGTGTTAATTAACTAATTACCAATTAATATTTACACCCAATACTGAATCTTTCATAATAACTCTTCCACACCAGTCCGTGCCAAGAAGGGCGAGAATAGAATGAGGGACTCAAGTTTTTTGATTAACAATAACAATGAAATTTATTCATAATAAAAAAAAGAATGAAAATAATTGAAGACTAAAATATGAGTTCGGAACACTAAATTCGCTAACTTGATTAGGTTACAGTAAAGATGAATTCTGAACCATAGTATAATTAACCAAATGTAACTAATGAGATTTTATAAAAAGGAAACGCTTTTTCATGGCCAAAGGGAAAATATAGATCATACATACTCTCTTGACGAATCAAATGGTCTTGCTTCTTTGGGATTTGGGCTCGTTGATCTTCTGCCGATGTTTGTGGATCAAATGGGAATCTTCGAACGTGATCGCGTCATTGTTGGGGACAATACTAACCGACTTTTACGGGAAAACTGTCATTATTTAAGTTGGGTCGCAACTGTGATAACTTTCATTAAAAAGCCTCGTTTATCGAGCAAAAATAAAGTTAAACTTTTGCACCATGATTAGAATAAAGAAATAAGATTTTAACTAAAAGAATTTTGATCTTCCCTTCATGACGGACGCCCGTGAGCCGGACATAGACAGCAAAAGGGTTGCTATCGGTCGGATTACAAGATCCAACCCCATCACTTACGCTTCGGTACGCCCGCACATGAGAGGGCAGAAATTGGAAAAAGCCGCTCGTGTTCTGGACGATGCAAGATTCCAGAGAACACTGAATCTCTCAAAATTACAAGTTCCCTCGTTCGAGAAGGGGTTTGGAAACAACCAATCAGCAATTGATTATGTCGTCAGAGATCTGGAATTTTGGGGTTGAAAGGAAAGGTCAAAACTAAAGCTAAAAGCTTGTTTCTGGGGTTTTGAATAGGCGTCTATTCGTCTGACACCCACCTGCAACCTCCAGATGTGCGGGTGTTGCATGGTAGAGGGTCATTAGTCAGCTTTCTGCTGCTCTTAATTGCCGTTGGGGTAAACTTTCCTCCTAGGGCGTCTTTGATCTCACCCCCGCGATTCGTTCTTCTTTCCAAGCTGGCTTGCATCCTTTCGCCAGTCATAATTTACAAAAGGCTTCTAGCTGCCTCAAATAGAAGGGTCAATGCCTAATGGCTTATCCCACAGGTCCCGTCATCGTTATTCAGAAAAAAGGGATAGATGCTAAAAGCATTCCATACGCAAGCAATAAACAAAATCAAGAAGAGAGGGAGACATTTCCTCAGACAAAAAAGAGATTCTAACTCACAACAAAATTATCTATCCAATTCTAGAATTTTAATAAAAGAGGGATAAATTCTCCTCTGTAACTCGTCTTTAGTTCAATAATGATCAAATAAACAATTAAATGCTGGTAGTAAGCAGAAATAAGAACAAATTAATATTCATATTGCTATTCTCATTGAAATAAGCATCATTATAAACTGGGACTTCACAATTGCCCCCTTTCTTTCAGTAAATGGCTTCCCTGTGGAACCATTTCTGCTTACTTCCTCATTATTTTTCAGCCTGTCTCTGCTTCTGAATGTTTGTCGCAAGAGCAGTATGATTACCGTTGGGCCATGATGAAACTATCTTACCATATATAATGATTAATATGTAATCCTTAAAATAATTGTTATGCAATAGCAAATAAGTTTGTAATATAAAATATAGGAGAGTGAATACGTAATGATTTTGGAAAGTAATTAAAGTCTAGGAATATTCATGACAACTATGGATAACATAACATTACTAAAAGAAAGTATTCAAAATGATTAAGTAAACATTAGATAGGATACAATGTTTCAATTAAAAAAGTAATGAATAAGATTTTTTAAAAGTATCAGGTTAAACTTCTTAATAACTATTTCAGGTAGGCTTGAAGAATAATAACTACTATAAGGATTAAATTTATTTGTCACAAGTTAATCGTAACATATTAATAAAAAAGTAATGTTCAAAGTCCAGAATATTACAGTGGTTGATTGGTCTAAGTCCGATATTCTAGGTAATTTAATCACACACAGTCTTTGTCACTTTTCGCGAAAGTTCAACACATAAAAATAGTTCTTAAAATGTAATATGGACACTTTAAAATTAGCAACTTGGTCAATAAAAGAATGCAAAACTTTATTAATATTGACCTTTGTTGCCTACATTAGGACTTAAGTGAAAATTTTAGTATTAAGAAGAATGTGAATAAGAATTTAATAATGCACTTTTCACAATTTTAAACCACTGGTTAACATCAGGTCCATCCGTTTTTAAGTCACCAAATCAGTCTGCTGAATTTAAAGTTCACCAATCTGTTGCACACACTAATTAACGAACTGTCACTGGTTCATTTGTAACTGCTCACTATTACCTTCTTACCGAGTCGGGTGGAAGAAGAAAAAAAATCAGTTCCGTTTGCATGAGTTCCTTTAAGTAACTGGGTGTTCTGCTCTAACCTGTACCAAGGAATTGGTCAGGAGCAGAATCAACTTGGAATCCATGTGGTGGCAACTTCCATAGAATGGTTGTACCAGCTGAAGGCATCTGGAGGCCTGGAGAGGTATCAGTCCTTGTAGTAGTGTCATCTTTATCGTGAAGGAGCTTGGAGGTAGGTGGTCCAACGTCTATTCGCATAGGCTGTAAAGAGAGTGATCTTTTTTCCCAAAACATGGCCAGCGTTTACCAATAATAGACATAAACTTACTCTATCAACTAACTACATATGTAAGGTGTTGTTATCAACTATGTGTCAAAGGAACCTTTATTCAAAACAAACGAGAATGTTTTTGTGTAAAAGTAAATTTTCATTAACGTTAATGGGCTTTTGAGAAAGACAAGAAAAATTAATCTTAATTTTCACTAGGGTCATACAGTACTCTTGCTTGTCCAAGCATCATACTAGCACTATCTCTGACCGAAGTGACATGAGTTCCAGTGGGGGACTCCAATTTCAAGGTTTCCCTGGGGTCGGAAAGATCAACAGTCCCTCTACTGAATGTACGAGACCTTATTTTTGGGCACTGATTGCCTTTGTAACACCTACTGCCTATAACGAGAATGATAATAAGAAAAATAATAATGGAGACAAATATTCCAGCTATGCTCCAAGACGACAATAGACTGGGTTGAATTATATCGGTATCAATAACAGCTTCCAAGGTCGGTCATCAGCAGTGTCAACAGGTGTCCCGAGTCAGGCTAGGTTTCTTTCTTCTAGTCAACGGTAACTAACAAAATTTTCTTTTCTTTTCGCGATTAAATAAACGCGTTTAAATAGCAGTAATGTTTATAATTATCTAGATAGTATTTAAAGTAAATTTCATATAGAATAGAATAGCTTAGATTGGGGTAAATTCAACAGTTAGATCGATTCCGGGGCTGACAAATTGCCGAAGATCACGTGGCTTTTCTTTGTGTAAAGATTTGTGTTAATAAAATGTTTACCCCTATATAATTCTGTTAATATCAGGTTTGTATAATGTATAATGCGTTTTATAGTTAAAATATCTTTCAATAACATCGATTTAAGACTGTTTGATGCTAACTTCTTTGTTTAAAATGTGCGGAAATTAAAACTTGGCTTTAGTAACGAAATTTCAACTTTTAAATAAAATAAATGATTATTAAATAATGAATATCCATTTAAGAAGGTACATCCGCATGAATTAATGAATTATATCGTAAAAATATCGATGAAATAGGCTAAATTTTGTAACGCACGTGCAAGCTAACAATATTAGTAATCCCTATTTAATTTATGCCATCCTTTGCCTAAAACTGCTTAATCTGCATCAATATTGCCTAAGCATAATGTTTTCATTGTATTTAATGATTTAAAAGCAGATTTTTCTTTATAATTTGAAGCTTTGTTTGGTTTTAGCTTGTCAAAAAAAATTTTTTTTTTTTGTGTAGCCATGTGATTCATGCTAGTGTGCCTTTTTGCCTTCACAAACGATTTCAATGTCTAGATATATGTTAAATACTTATAAATATAGTTAAAGAATTCCAATATAGGTAGAACAAAAAAAAATTTATAGCCTTAATATTTAATAGATAGGTGAAATAAGGTTGGAATCGAAAATACTCGATGGGTAGCATAAGTATATAATGGGAAAAATAACCTTTAATATTCTAGTAAATGTGTAATATCATAATTATAGCATCTTTTTGTAGTAATTAAAACAATGCTAAGTAGTAAGAATGGTTTAAATTTTAACAGAACGTTTTTTCTAATTCGATTCCTATCAGAGCTTTTGTTCTCATGGATGGAAGTAGGGCCTTATGCCCTCTGGTTATGACGATCTTTTTAAGTGTTCCTTAGCTTAATATAATCGAATATGTTGACAATTATCGAATAAAATAACCACTGCCCATTGTTCCATGCTCAGACATCCAATTTATTTTAAGTAATAGAAAGTATCATTAAGAAATATACCATATATTCATACACATTTATATTTTTTTGTGTGTGTGTTGGACCAAGTGTAGCTGCTGTTTTCAACAAGATAGCTTTGTAGCTCCAAAACAATGTTGGCAATAGAAATGGAATTCTATTTCATCAGCTTAAACAACCCACTAGAATTTCTTTTTACCATCAAATAAATGCAAGCTAAGTTGATTTATAGCTCCACTGATATTCTTGAATGAAAAATTTTATAAACTTCCTACTTTGAGGTAAATTTTCTCCTGCTTACGATTAAACACAAAGGAATCGAAATGTTATATGTAGAATGATTAAATCTAAAATTCAGCTTTTAATAAACTCAACCTCATATTGAATAAATGTTTCCAAATCTTAACTAGTTGTTCAAAATAATTTACTAACGTTATGAACTGTTTATAATTTACACCATTTTGGTTTAGACTTTTAGACAATGCAATCGAAGAATCGAATTAAAGGTTATTAGTTTAGTAAGTTTATAAGATAAAATGAATGTGAATACTGTTCAATTCTAAATATACACTTAGAAAAAAAAATTGGAGGCTCCCTTTCAATGTTGCTTGATGATAAATCACTGCAATTTATAGAAATAGAGTTGTCTGTTTTGACACTACATTATTATACTGAAATAGCTATTAACTAATTATTCATAAAATTGAACACTATTCATGTTTAGAATGCAAAATTTGTTTTTCCATCCAAATAGTTTAATAAAACGAGTTTAGAAAAAAAATCTTAACCAGATTTCAGCACAACTAGTTAAATGTAAAATTCTAATATCTCACTTATCCTTTCAATAAAACTTTCTAATGCAATTTATAAGGATTATTAAGTCTTTTAATTAAATGGTATATATTTATTAAGCATTCTAAACCAAATTTGGGGAGACTAGGGACTGGAAAGTCAGGGGGAAAAATTTCCAATGAGTTCTGTAGCCTGGGAAGGTCAGGGAATTTTACGAATTAGCTTTTCCAGACCACTTGCAAGTTATTTCAACACAAAATAGATTTAAGGGTGTTTTATTTTTAGCCTCAACCAAGGTGTCTAGAGAATAATAAAAAATTTTCCTACGAATTTTATAACTATTATGGATTCCTGATTATAATTAAATATAAGTTATTTGCCTAGTTAAATCCTTAGAGTAAAGTATTTTAAGTATTTTTTCATCAATTAAACACTTTTGTAAGCTAGTTTTCCTAGTGTAAAGCAGGTAAGGAAGGTATTATCCATTTTTTAAGATTTTTAAACTCTTTGCTGTCCCAGTATGGGTTTAATTAGCAGATAAGATACTGGCTAACACAGACAAATTTGATCCAGGAACCTCTTTGCTACTTAGAATAATAGATCAGATTAATTTAAAATTTATAATTCTTAAGGTTTCGAATGGAGGATAGGATTAATTTAGCACTTATAAAGAATAAATTATTGGGAAAAAAAATGTGGAGGTTTCATAATCGATAGTTTAAGTTCCCAACTTGCCAGTGACATTTAATTTAACAGAAATACGAGCTAATCTACGCACAAGCCGACGCTTTAATGCTGATTTGACATTAAATATTTCATTATCCCTATGAGATCGGTCAGTGCCTTATCATTTGAGAAGGTTGCCTGTGGTGGCTGTTCTTTAGCTGGCATATTCACTGTTTCTTTATGATTAGAACAGTTTATTTCCGTTCTAGTTTCGCGGATAGCCTCCACTGCATGTTCTTGGGGTTCTAGAGATGGCATTTCAGGTTCATCTTCGTCTTCGGGCATTAATTCTTCCACTGATCTGCGATCACGGGGCGATGCCAACAACCACGGTAGGGGAGGTGCTGGGCCTACACTACGCAGCAAGTAAGGTGGGTTTTCTGGTTGAACTGCTTCTCCCTCATAACTACAAGGTGTGCGGGCTGTAAAACTGGCGGATTAATTTCGCGTCTCTCCTGTGCATTTTCAGGTATCTGAACGATGAACTCTTCCTCTTCATAAATCGTTGGAGAGGTGGGAGGAGCTTCTTGCTCGTTTTTCCCTAATAGAGCATGGTTCAGTGAGACTTCTGGTTTCTGTGTCTGGTCACCTATTTTCGGACGGAGCCTATTCGCGTGCACCAGTTTCTTTTTGCCATTTTCTAAATGTTGTATTATGAAATTGACAGGGCTCATTTGCCCGATTATTCTGTACGGCCCCTCGAAAGTTGCGTGTAGTTTCTTAGTCAACCCTTTCTTGATTTGAGAAATGGCCAAATAAACTAAGTCGTCTACCTTAAATGAGTACGGCTTATGCCTCTTGTCATGGGACACTTTTCGCTTGGCAGCCTGTTCAGCACTGTATTTATTGGCAGTTTCATACGCGTGCTTTAGCTTCGCTTGAACTAAGCTACTGTAGTTGTTCTCTATGTCATAATAGGTTTTTCTTGGTGTTACTAAAACATCAAAGGGCAAGACTGGATCTCTGCCAAAGGAGAGCACGAAAGGGCTCTCTCCTATGGAAGAATGCGGGGTTGTATTATAACTGAATACCACGTATGGAACCCAAGTATCCCAGTCCTGCTGACTTTGATCAACATGTTTCAGAGCGCCAATAAGTGTTCGATTCATCCGTTCTATCATTCCGTTCCCGGAGGGATGAAATGCTGTTGTGAGTAATTTTTTTATGCCTAATCGTGAGCAGATTTCTTTCATCAGCTCGGAAGTGAAATTTGTTCCCCTGTCACTCAGGATCTGGATTGGAATGGAATAGCGTGTAAATATGCTTTCCACAAGCATCTTAGCAACTGTTTCTGCTTTCTGGGCAGCCATTGGAAGAGCTTCCACAAAGCGACTAAAATTGTCTATTATCATCAAAATATATTTATTTCCAGAATTAGAAAGAGGAAATGGTCCCAGGACATCGATACTTATGCGATAAAATGGGTGCTTTGCAGCTGGAAAATCCATTACAGGTTGCTCTCTACGCTTCTCCTGGGGTGACCGACGCTGACAGCTATCGCACTCTGCGCAATATTTTTGAATATCTTGCCTCATGCTTGGCCAATAAAACAGTTTGATTAATTTTTTACGCATTCTTTTTGCTCTTAAATATCCAGATGTGGGGGGATGGTGAAAAACATGCAAAATATATTTAACTAGACTATGAGGTACTACTAATTGCTCCCAGATTTCTTTATTATCCCGGGATTTTCTAATATGATACAATAGATCATCTTTGTCTAAGAAGAAATTTTCTATTTTGTCTGGCCAATGTTTAGAGGGGGGATGTTCTGATTTGTTCTGTAAGTGCTCAATAATTTCCTTCCAATTAGAATCTTTCTGTTGCTCAGAAGCAATTTCGTTACGAGAAACTATAGGTTCATACTCAGCCATAGTGGAAATGGGGACTCTAGATAGTCCATCAGCATTCTTATGTTTAATACCTGGCTTATGAATTACCTCAAACTGGTAAGACTGCAGACTTAAGCTCCACCTGGTTGGATCTTTTAACGAGAATACCGGATTGGCTGATGATCGGTAATTAATTTGAATAGCCGTCCGTTTAAATAAACTCTAAACTGCTTAAGAGCATAAACGACAGCTAGACAGTAACGCTATAATTAATTTCATTCTTTTCAAGTAATCTACTACTGTAGGCAATTGGATGTTCTTTACCATTAAATTTTTGTGAAAGTACAGCTCCCAAAGCAAATGAGCTAGCATCCGTAGAAACTATAAATTCTTTTTCAAAGTCTGGGCTTTTTAAGACAGGTGCTGTTATTAAAGCTTGTTTCAGAGATTGGAATGCCTTCTCCGAGTCATCAGTCCAGTCAAAACTGATATCTTTCTTGGTTAGATTCGTTAATGGTTTAGCTATTGTGCTAAAAGAATCTACATGCCTTCTATAATAATTAGCAAGGCCTAAAAATGATTGCACATCACGCACATTTTTTGGGCGTGGAAAATTTTTAACAGCTTCAATCTTACTAGGATCAGGAGCAATTCCTTCCTCTGAAACGTGTTCCAAGAAATTAACCTTATCATTTAAAAATTGACATTTTCGGGGTTTTAATTTTAAATTTACGTCTCTTAAACACTCGAATAAATCCTTCAAACTATCTAAATGTTTATCAAATGTTTCAGTAAATATCATCCACTCATTGAGGTAAACTAATATTCTATCTTTTAATCCTCTAATTATTAAATCTGCTGTTTTTGCCATAACGCAGGCGCATTACACAGACCCATAGGTAATCTATTGAATTCATATTTATTATCGATAGTAGCGAACGCAGTTTTCTCGTTTGAATTTATTTCTAACTGAAAATAACCCTGATTAGCATCTAAAACGGAAAAAAATTTTGCTTTTCCTAATTGCGACAAAGTTTCATTTATCTGGGGAAGCTGATACCGGTCAACCGAGCGGACCACGACGAGCAGCTGTAACGAATTACGCCGTTTTTCAACAAATCGTCAACTAATTTATTCATGGCATCCCTTTGTGAGTAAGGAATACGGTAAGGTTGTTG
>JAHWFO010106476.1:0-19024 GCA_023313115.1 Rhysida immarginata
GACTATAGGAGGTGTTGGTTGGCTCAACACCACCTTTACTTAAAGCCTGAGCGCGAAAACGTCATACATTGTTACATCATCATGCTGAGTCATAATTTAGGACTTATTATTGGTAGAAATACGATTAAACATGACTCCGTATGATGATGTAACAATGTATAACGTTTTCGCGCTCAGGCTCTGAGTAGAGGTGGTGTTGGTTGGCTTCGCTTCTGCGATGAAACATAATACATTGTTACATCATCCTAAATAGGGCATTGTGGTTCGTATTTCTACCAATAATAAGCCATAAATTTGCCCTAACTATGATGATGTAACAATGTATTACTTTTCATCGCAGAGGCCTTCTCTCTCGGTGGTTACCTGCGGTCGACTAATGATGTAACATGTATGACGTTTCCTTTATCAGGCCTTCTGTCTAGGAGGTATTGCATGAGCTCAAATGAACAGAGGCAACACCTCCTATACTCTGTCCAACGAAAGAAAAACTGGGCGTGTCTAATTAAATGTCCGATGTCAATTATTAAACATTGTTGCTAAGTAAAGTTAACAATCGCTAACAATTGAAATCGGAAATTTAACTGGACATGCCCAGTTTTTCTTTCGTTGGATAGAGTATAGACAGAAGGCCAGTGGACAAAAGGTGTATACATTGTTACACCATCATCAAGCAGCTATTGTTAATCGTATTTCTACCAATAATAAGCCCTATATTTAGCAACTTAATGATGATGTAACAATGCATACATCTCCTTCGAGAGAGTTTTGCGCCATCCCAGTAACTGACGGCTGGTACGAGATGACAGTAGCAGCCGGGACCGATGGCTTAACGTGCCCTCTGAAGCACGGGGGATTCATGATGGAAGAGCTGCTGGACATCCAGCACTGGTCACTCAGCAAATGGGTCAGTCGTTCAGTAAGGGGTCCATAGTGCTGTTTCTATCGATAAAATTGGTAGAGACTTTACAACACAACAAAGGGAGAACAGAGTTTCCGACTAGTTTCGCCATTTATTCCCGGCTTTATCAAGGATACACACAATCGACAATCGAACAGTGCAGGTAAGACGAAACGAGTGGTCCGAAAGCAACGCTTTCACTGCCATACTCGTCCAGAAAGTAACCACGGGAAGTACACTGAACTAGGCAAGAAGCCAGATGAAACCTTGTCAAGTCATCCAGAGGACAAGATGGAGTCCTTTCCTATCAGGACGATAGGATACACACAAGAGGACATAAGCCTTTATTTACAGAAAATATGGTACAGAATGAGAACATGATTGGATGAAGAAATAACAAATAGTAAATAATATAAATTGTACAGTCGCGACATTGAAAGGAGAATGGTTGGATAAGGAACCAATAACAATGAAATTATAAGGAAACCTTGAGAGGAAAATTAATTGGAAAAAGTGATGTCATAACACAAACAAAATTGAAAACGCGGACCTAGAAGAAGACTCATCCGGAGTTAACGTAAACGAAGGTATCAATAAAAAATGGAAAGGAAAGTAGATATACAAATTGAAAAATTACAAGATATCGGATAAAGAATTTAAAATTGAATAAATATCAAAAACGGTTTGGCAATTGAGGAGGTGATCTGGAGAGGAGATCTTAGCTTTAAATATCTCAATAGCTTCGAGAGTGACAGTCTTGAATGGGTCGTTGCATAGATGGAGAATGATCAGGATTTCACTTTGCTTTTTGGGGGCATGTCCCGTGCGGGCAAGGTGGATCGCGTAGTGTGAATTATTATCTTGTTTCTTGTAGGAGTCCATGTGTTCTTTGAATCGTTTATTGAAATTGCGGGTCGATAGGCCTATATAGTATTTATCGCAAAATCCACAGTTTAATCTATAAACTCCGGAACGGGAGAAATTGTCAGTGTGTGTTTGGATGGGGGGGATTAAGAGAGCGAAAGCATGGGGTCGATGAGCGGTAGGAAACTTGGAGGCCGAGTGAGGAGAGGAAGGCGGAAAGGCGGTAAAATTGAGGGCTTACGTGGGCTGAGGGCTTGGAGTTTTGCGCCATCCCAGTAGCTAACGACTGGTACGAGATGAGAGTAGCAGCCGGGACCGACGGTTTAACGTGCCCTCCGAAGCATGGGAGGTTCATGATGAGCAAACTGGCGGATGAACAAACCAGTGGTTATCACCAGCTGCTGGACATCCAGCACTGGTCACTCAGCAAATGGGTCAGACTAAAGTACCCCAGCTGCTGTACCCCAAATAGCCCTCCCACCCAGCATGGCCCTCAAGCCACTGGCTGTTACCCAGCCAGCAGCTGGCCGTGCCTGAAGCTGCTAAACTCCATCGAACGGCGAGCCGACCAACGAAACAACCAGGCTACGGCCACCCCTAGGATACATTGTTACTAGCACAAAGATGATCAGCTGATTTTTCCACGCCAGGGCCTGTCTTTATCGTTTGCCTTGTGACAGAGGCGACTTGCATCAGCAACAATTAAAAGGAAACGATTCGCCATAATCACACCAAGCTGAAAAACGATGGGAAAAATGAAATTGGACTATTGAAACAGAAACAGTGCAGTCCGTCAAGACGAGGAAATTCCAGGATTCCATCAAATTAAATTAAAATTAAATTATAATATAACGTACATGTATTAATAAAATAAATCACGACCTTGTTGGCTTAAGGAATTTATATAGTATAAGGTGTGTCCGTACCGTTTTGCAATAAAAATAAAACTATATATTTTCAAAATTTTTTCTATCCTAAATTCTATGTACCTTTAACTATATTTCCACATAGTTTCCAAATTATTTGCCGGCCAGATGGCCGAGAGGGCTAGAGCATAGGCTTTCTAGTTCTCGAGACCGCCTGGTTGTGGGTTCGAGTTCCGCAGTGGGCATAGATGTCTGTGTTTGTCCTGGGCTGCGCACATATATAACTTGACCACCCGCTTTACAGTCCGGACCTCGCGTCCAGTGGCTACCACCTGTTCCGGGAGCTAAAGGAGTCTGATGAAGTTTCACCCAATAATAATAAATTAGACATGCTGATGAAGAGGACAGGGTCTTCGAAATGTACAGCCATGGTTCCACATTAAAAGTCTCTTTTATGAAATTGTGGTATCTCTTACTTTGTTTGTTACTACCGTTTATCCACTGTTTTTGGCTTTATCCATTAGTACTTTCACCCTATAAGTTTCTGCTAGGAGGAGCAGCTACAGTATATTAGACACTCGGACCTTGATATCCAAGGGCGCATATCCAAGGGAAAAAAATTAAAAAAAAGACGAAACTATAAATAAACATTCAGAATATTGTTTCTTAACAACCACCACTCTACCAGCTGAAGCTCAGAATGAGGTAGTTCATAAACAACGGGTACACGATCAATTATTTTTCAAATTCTGCACTCCTAAATTTACGGCTGCTGACCATGAACGAACAACAATTGACATCATACCCATCGCTCGTTGTCTCTCGGGTCACGTCTTTGATGAGCGAGGAAGCTTTCTTTGTTTTCGTGCTGGCACAGCTTGCAGCACGATCTAGATAATAATGGTCCGAAAGCTGCATTGTACCTCCATTGGCGAAAGGTGGTTAATGACAAAAAAGCTCTGTAACGGCACACAGTAGCAATGACAGCACATTGTAGAAAATTTGCTGTGATTTACGACCGTGCACCGAACTCCTCTAAAATGAACGCTCACTTCGTTTAACATTATGTAAAACTCTAGATCTAGTTCGTGCACGGTCATAAATCACAGCGAATTTCCTACCATGTGCTCTCAATGCTACCGTGCACCGTCACTGAGCTTTTTTGTCATTAATCACTTTTTAACAATGGAGCTTTCGGACCATTGTATTCTAGACCGTGGCTTGCACTAACCCAACATCACCTAGACAGAAGGCCTGGGCACAGAAATATCATACATTGTTACATCATCATCAAACAGCCAAATTTAGGACTTATTATTAGTAGAAATATAAATCTATAGATATTCATGGTCATCGAGCTCCATTGTTAAAATGAAGCTAAAGTTTCTAGCTCCCAATAGGGCGGGAACTCTATTGAAAAGTGGCGCTGCATGTACAATCGGCCCAAAAACGCCTGCACCGGCGCCCTATCGACAGAAAGAAACTTTACTTTCATTTTCAGTTTCAATGAAAAACCCCTACCGCAGGTCACTGTCGGCCCTGATGCGATCTATGCGGCACCTGGCGCGATCTGTTTTCCTTAGCTTCTCGAAACAATGGAAAATGGCCGAAGCTCGATGACCATGAATATCTAGACCGTGGTTGAAATATGATTAACAACAGCCGCTTTAGTATGATGTAACAATGTATGACGTTTCTGTGCGCAGGCCTTCTGTCTAGGTGGTGTTGACTAACCCAACGCCTCCTAAAGATAAGGCCTGAGCGCGAAAACGTCATACATTGTTACATCATCATCCGAAGATACGTTTAATCGCATTTCTACCAATAATAAGCCCTGAAATGCGATTAAACGTTTCTTCGGATGATGATGTAACAATGTCTGACGTTTTCGCGCTCAGGCCTTATTTTTAGGCAGGGTTGTTTGTTTTAAAACATTTGTTTTAAAACAATTGTTTAAAACATGTTTTAAAGCATCACTCATTTTATAAATCAAATGTTTTAAAACAAAAAAAAATATTTAGAAACACTGGTTCAAAATATGTTTCAAACCAAAAAAGTTTATTCGGAAACAAAAAACCATTAACAAAACTTGAGAAATTAAAAAAAAATGTTTATGACTTGTTTCTGTCTACAAAGAAAAAAAAGGCTGGAGTGAATTTTGGTTTTTGAAATCAAACACTACTGACAAAAAAACACCGATGCTTAAAGTTATTTAAACATTATCACACATAAAGCAATTACCACACATAATTACTTTATACTGACAACCCCCTTGTCAGGTCTAACTA
Source organism: Rhysida immarginata (assembly GCA_023313115.1). Taxonomy (NCBI): domain Eukaryota; kingdom Metazoa; phylum Arthropoda; class Chilopoda; order Scolopendromorpha; family Scolopendridae; genus Rhysida; species Rhysida immarginata. Next base: position 4,917 of record JAHWFO010106476.1, read on the forward strand.
GGATTTAACTGAAATTTAAATATGTTGTTACGCATCCCTCCCGCTATTATATGGGATAGTAACTCATGCTAATGGCATTAGTTTACCAGATATAACTATTTAGTCATGTAGGCTATTGATGTAAATCGGCCTCGGTGGCTCAGTGGTTGCGTGATCGCCTCTGATGCCCGAGGACATATCTCGGAGATGCGCTGGATTGCGCAACCCGAAAAAATTGGACGCATGTGGATTCATGGGCCCAATGACTAACTAAACATAAGATCTTGATAGTCCAGAACAACTGAATAGCCAAACATGTCTAACCGCGGTATGAGGAAGGCCATTTTTTGGACGAACAGAAATAAAACCATGGACAGTGGACATTGACAAACAGGCACACAACTCACAGTACATAAGGGACGCCACATACAATAAACAATTACCAGAGAGATATCTCGAGTTTCTTTTGGTTTTTTTTTAATTACACCAAATACATACCACATGCATACTGGCAGGGAACCAAAGAGGTATAGAGATGCCTAAAAATATAGGTTTTCAATTTTGGGAGAAAAAAAACTCCAAACACAAGAAAATAAACCATTAAGGAATGACATAACCAAGTACCGAAGGGTTAAACTAAACCATTCGCAGAACTATATTTTTAAACACCCCTCTATTAACATTGTAAGTTTCTAATGGACCATAAAGATACCATTACAACATGTACCTTTGTACCAATTTCGAGTATCATTAATTTTATGTTATATTCATTCATGACACATCATTCCAAGTTGTTTCATATATCACATGCCATATTTTAGCATTGAAAGATCCAATGAACCATCATGGTTCCACTAAACCAGGTTCCTCGAAATCAATTTCGACTGTCATTAATTTTACGTTATATTCATTCATGACACATCATTCTAAGTCGTTTGATATATTACATGCCATATTTTAGCATTGAAAGTTCCAATGAACCATAATGGTTCCACTAAACCGGGTTCCTTGAAACCATTTTCGACTATCATTAATTTTACGTTATATTCGTTCATGACACATCATTCCAAGTCGTTTGATATATTACATACCATATTTTAGCATTGAAAAATTTTTAGGGTGTCATAAGGGTACCATAAGAGCATGTGCCTATATTTCGATTACAACCATTTTCAAAATGGTTCATTTCCTGAACCATATTTATCAATTGGCCGAAATAGTAATTTATATTCGCTTGTATCTCGTCATTACGATTTGTTTGATATATTACTTAATATATCTCTCCATTGAAAATTGCTAGGTGGGGGTCGTGAAGGTACCATTTGTGCACGTGCTATTGAACCGATTTAGATAATATATGTGATTGGTTCGTGCCATATACCATATTCATCGACTGACGGAAACAGATTTTGAAAATCTTTCATAGCCTCGGAGGAGTTAGAGTTACAGACAGACAGACAGACACGTTTCCCCACACTGATAGCATAAAGCACCTTTCGGTACTTAATAAACCAGGGATAACACAAGGACAGCGGAACTACCACATCTTGGGAATTTAAAACTTGAGAAGGTCTTGAGACGTACAAGGGGAATTAAAGCATGTTCAATATTAAACATGCATACTAATACTTTCCAAGAGCGACTATACACAAGGAAAACACCGTATTCATCAATATGTACGTAAATTTATATTACTACATATGGGTCGCGGGTTCGATTATAAGACTGTACGGTGTTGAGGGGTAAGAGGCAAACATGCCACAGGGCGCCTGGAGTGGAGGTTCCTGGCCAGGAGACGGTTCCGAATTAACATGGATATAAGTAAATTATATAAAGTCTAAGATGATAAAACGTAAATGATAATAAAGAGATTTGACGACAAAAAATAAAAATATTTAAATTATTGATGAAAATTTAAACATTTCTGGTAGGCCTAGGATAAAACCCTCTTAGGGAGTGACGTTGGGTGCCATAGCAGCCCGAATGTCCGCTGCAGATGCTGTCCTATTTGCCACAGCCATCCTACAGCTGCGCCGGTCGACCCTGTCTGCAGTGGCCGGGGATCGTGGAGATCCTGGTCTCCTGGTAATCCTGCCTTCCCTGGACCATTGCTGCCAACAGTTGTACACAGTGGCAACATCTCGTCCCATGCGTTCTGCAATAGCACGGAACGAAAGTCCACCCTCTCGAAGGCCCACTACACGTCCTCTTTCGAACTGGGTTAGCTGCCCATATTCACGTCGCAGTCGCCTTCGAGGTACGTTTTACTCTATCACGCACGTCCACAAGTGTCTGAAGTGATACAAACGTGCGTCTGATCTCCTTTATATCTGTCATTGGAATGTCTCATTTGCACGTACAGGGTGGCGCTGGTGGCGCCCCCTATAAGTTGTAGCCTTGAAACCTGAATCAATTGAATAAATACCATAGCTGAATAAACTGTCCAAATTTCATTCATCTAACACAAGCCCTTCGTGGTGTTGGGATTTTCTTTTCCGCCAGTGTATATATGAAACTAATATTAATTATTAAAAACATATTTTTATAATTTTTTGCATATTATATTTCATTTCAGAAAGGTAACAAATTATTTATTTTTAATAACTTATTATACTGGGTGGATAAAAAAGTGAGCCACCCCCCCTTTTATTAACGTAACCGAAGCAGATATGTCAATTTTGATGAATCCATGAATAGGAAGTTGTGGGTGACCTGATGAATCCATGAATACGTTGACTACTTGAATATCACATAAGTATACATCATTAGCCTACATAACTAACTTTAAATAATTATATCTCGTAAACAAATGTCTATTAGCACGAGTTACTATGCCATATAATAGTGGGAGGGGTGCGTAATAACATTTAAATTTCAGTTAAATCCAAGCTTAACAGACCTGGTCGCCCCCTTGTGTGATTTGTATGTTGAGACAGAAACATCGCATTTATTTTATTTAATAAAATTATTTTTTTATAAATTATTTCAAATTAATATTTTAAAAATCAACATTTTTAAAAATTATTATTTCATAAATTATTACTTTATTAATCAAAATATAATTTAAGGAATTATAGTTTTTATTCATATCAGCAAATAAAATGATTTCCATCTAATGCATCATATTCATGCAATATGTTTAAAAGCATTAAATATTTCTTCAATAATATGTTTGAAACTGTTGTTTTAAAACAAATTTTTGTTTTAAAACATGTTTAAAACAGTTTAAATTAAAAGTGTTTAAAACAATTGTTTTTATTTAAAAAATTTATTTTAAAACAAAAAAAAAAAGAAACAAGTGATTTTTTTGTTATTTTTCCAAAAACTGGTTTTTTTTTTGCAACCCTGTCTTTAGGAGGCGTTGACTAGCCTCGGTTTCCCTTGTCTCGCTATATGAAAAAAGCTGCAAGGCAATATAGGAAGCCACTTTACCAATTATCTTCTCATCCATAACAACGCGCAGCCAATAATAATGACAGACTATAGAGGCTAAAACGAAACTGAAACCAGCGTTTCATGTTTTTGAGCATTGCCATCACCTTCTAAACTACAGGCCTCACAACAGACGTGTAGCCCACGTGAAAGGCAGGGCCTGGCCAACACCTTCTAGACACAATATCACTTGACCATCTTAGTCCTGAGTAACAATATAACTTTCATTGTTTCCAACAAGCGAAAAATTGCCGATTATTAAAATCCAAGATGGAAACAATGAAAGCTACATTGTTATTCGGACTAAGATGATCAGGTGACTTTTCCGCGCCAGGGCCTGTCTTTATCGTGGGCTACGCAACAGACGGTGAAAACGCCATCAATATTAGGCCCAAACAATATTACAAAGCTCTTAGCAAAAGATAATTTTATCAATACAAGAATCGTTATTTTCCCTTAGTATTATTTTTTAAAAATACATTAGTTGCAATTTTAATTATATTTTGCAAAATATTTTTAGAACAATGTTGTTTTTGAGTGCATGAAAAATCAGGAAGGAAGAAATCATTTTTTATTACCTCCTTCTGCTAAGAGCGCTGTTGTTTGGGCCTGATATTGATGATGTTTTCAACGTCTGTTGTGAGGCTTGATGTTTAGAAGGTGATGGTATTGCGCGTCCGCAGTCGGAGACTACGGCGCGGGGGCGTAGATGAAAAAATGGTGATGTGCTTTTCCATTCTGGCTTACAGCATTTTTTCATATAGTGACACAGTATAGCGATTTGAATTTGCGGCGGCCCTAAGAGATTGGAAACCCGAAATAATTCTCGTGAAATAAGGGTCTTGCGAGAGAATTAGGTGATGGGCAAGCCTGTAGTGAGAAATAAAGTAAAACATGAGGGGGTGATAGAGGGAGCACCTCTTTTTTCCCTCTTTTATTTTTTCCCTGGGTATTGTTTTTGAGATAAAAAATTGTTGGACGTCGCGTAGACGTAATATGCCACTCAACCCGTGCTCCTGGAACACGTCAAAATCACGTCAATCATGTAATAAATGTTACTTAGGTTTGATACCTCTATCAGCCCCCAGGTTTGTACATGTTTTTCGAGAACACTCTGTATACAGAGTCCGCCAAAAAAAATGTATACACACTTCAGCTAAAGAAAAATCTATATAAAAGTTGTAACACTAAATTCATACAGGCACCAAGCGATGAATATAAGTCCTCTTGACTTCTACAATTACGACAGCTGTTCAAAGTGATTATCATAAGCGTTGAGATATTTTTGAATACGGCGAACAGTTGCTCCCATCCATTTCCTAGCAAACTCTTATCAGTAATCTCCTATGTGTAGGTGACAATTTTGGGGATCGTCTTTTATCGGGATCATCTTCATTCAATACATGTAATAATACTGGAGTGTAAGCTTTCGGTTTTGCTGTTATGGAAAAAATTATAGATGATATCTAGTAAAGTGTGTATACAATTTTTTGGGCGGACTCTGTAGAAAATAAAAGATACGTTGTATGCCCGCGCGAAAGACTTGCATCATTGTTGATGCTGCTTCGCAAAAATCTTCATTAACAAAGCAAACATCACAAGTTTTTAAAGCTGGCAAAATCCCATTCAGCTCCAGGTAAATTGAATTTTAAAAATAAACTACAATGGAAAGGAAGAAAGAAAAAATAAAATCCTTTCTTAGCGAGACCTAGAAGCCAAGAGAAATTTACTTGCCGAATTTCAAGTTGCAGGGTTCATAGTTCTGGAGATTTCGTGATGAGTGAGTCAGTCAGTGAATGGTATTTGGGTTTTATCAAGAGCCCTTATGAGCTCTTGGTTTTATATATATATATATAGACTAGAAGCGAATCCACCCGATTGCATAATCGGGAAATAGCCCATTGTTAGATTTTTGGCATACATTGCTCTCCATACTTTTGTGACAAAGTCCAACGTCGCTGATTTTATATATATGATTGAAAAGCGAAACCCACGGAAAGAAGTTTATGCGTTTTTAGAAGTTAATTTTCCACAAAAAGACGAAAAAAACACAACAACATAAAAATCAAGTTATACATTTTTAATATTAAATAGCTGTTGCCCGCGACTTCGTCCGCGTTAAAGTCGGAATAGATAAAATCGCCTGCAAGTATATATTTCTAATTTTCCGAGATTCCGTGATTAATCAGTGAGGGGAATTTTCCTTTTATATTAAGACACTGCCCCAAATAAATCGAGACCAGGAAGGAAAAATTAAATTACGACGATGATATTTTATGGTTGCATAGAATTAATGTGAAGGCTAAAATTATGAAAAAGATTCAATATAAACAACGTTCGTTGTTTTACCTTCGAGAGCCAAAATAAATAGAGTGAGGGCTGGTGACGCGAGAGCAAGCGACATCGAGGCCTACGAGATAACAAGGCCTGTAGGCGAAAAAGTCACCTGGGTGCTAGAGACAATCCAACGTTCACTGTCTCCATCTTGGATGTTAACAATCGGAGTTTTCCCTTTTGTTGGTCAGGTGACCTTTTCCCTTCCAAGCCTTGTTATCTCGTTGGCCTCGAAGCGACATACAGTTGTCCATTAATATATACAAACTTTATTGTACTCGAAGAAGTCGAAGATATGCTCCGCTCACGAAGAACTCGACATATGCATCTTGGCGACATCTCTTGGCAATTATTCTCCTTATATATCGATTTGTAAGGAACGAAACCATGGTGCGATTTACTGTGGCGACATCTGTTGGCAATATATTTTTGCTGGAAGCAATTTCTGTTTTTGCCGTAAGAACGAGACTTTTTCCCGCAGAAAGAAATATACAAAATGTTGACTTAGGTACTACATAACCTTCACACCAAATTTAAACTAAATCCCTTCAGTTGAGGCCAACCTCTAACATACAAACAGAGATACCTATAAACAGACAAAAATCTTAAAAACTCTTGTTTGGGCTTCTGTATCGTTTATAATCACAAAAATTCTAAAACTGTTGTTTGAGCTTCAGTACCGTTTATAATATACACTGTCATATCACTGAATTATGATTACCCGCTTAGTAATGGGAGTAGCCACCCTTCGCCGCTATAACTGCTGCTAGGCGTCATGGCATGGACGCAAGAAGTGCACGGCATGTGTCCGATGGTGTGGCAGCCCATTCTGCTTGAAACGCTGTTCACAGGGCTTCGAGAGTCATAGGTGGAGGGTCCAGCTGCCGTACATGGCGATCAAGGTGCTCCCACAGATGTTCGATTGGATTGATGTCCGGCGATTTAGCGGGCCAAGGGAGCACTCGAAAGTCAGTAGAGTGTTCCTCGAACCAATCCAGAAGGAGATGTGCCTTGTGGCAGGGTGCATTGTCCTGCTGGAACAGACAATCACATTGGGGAAACATCATGAGCATGTACGGGTTCATCTGGTCCGCTACGATTGACAGATAGCCACAGGCATACAAATTGCCCTCTAGACGAATCAGTCGACCTAAATGCTCCCAACAGAAGATCCGCCACACTATTCCCATCAATCTGTTTCCTCCTGCAGTCTCTTTTCATGGCTTTCACGATGCACTCGGCATCGCCCGTCAATCTTATGGAGCAAAAAGCTTGACTCGTCGGAGAAGGCGACCTTAGCCGAATCGTCTGTGGTCCAATGGCGGTGCTCACATGAAAAGTCTAGGCGTCGTTGACGATGACCTCTGGTCAACATGGGTGTAGCAACCATGCGTCGACTGTTCAGGTCCATCCGTAGCAGGGGTGCGTTCAACGGATACACGTCTGTTGGCACCACTGTTGAATCTGGTGGTCAGTTGATGGACTGTGGCTCTCCTGTCACCTTTTACGGGTCGTCGTAGGTGCCGCTCATCCCGTTGGTCGATGGCTCGGAACCCTTTACAGTGATGGCGTTGGGACGCGATTTCTGTCCCTGCTGTCCACTCTTTGTACTCCTTCACTACAGCGGACATGAACAGTTCACAAATCGCGCCGTTTCGGAGATGGTGCCACCCTTGCTGCGATAGCCTATTATCATCCCTTTTTGGATGTCCGTTAAAACCGGACGTTCACCCATCTTGAGGCTCGTGCAACTGCCGTTTGATGCACCAGCTTGAAAGTTTTCTCAGCCTGTTTGCAAAATTTGCAATGTGTAATCGTTGTTGAGGCGAACCTTGCATGTGTTTTTGGGTACTGCTCATAATTCATTGATATGACAGTGTACGTAGCAATCACTTTTTTTTCAAAAAACTTAATGTACAGTTTTTGCATTGCTACAATTTATTTATTTATTTATTATTACAGATTTTAGGCGTAATAATAAAATAATGAAATTAGGCGTAATAACAGGGTACATAAAACTGTGTATACCGTTAAAATTTGATCGAATTCCAACAAGAAGTTCTGGAGTTACTCATTCAACATCATAACACGTGTTCACTTGTGAGCACTAACCAGCACTTGTTACACTTTTGACTGCGTAACCCGGAAACCTCTCGCTGGAATTCGACTAATTTTAACGGTGCACACATTCTTATGTAATCTGTTATTCCTCCAAATTTCATTAACCCAGGCTTTACAGAACCTGAGTTATTAACTTATTGATTATGGTGGCGGCATTTTTATTTCTGTTCATATCTTAGTTATCGTTCAAATTCGGACCCATGTTCATATGAATTTATTGCTTAGAATCACCCATACTACCTCCCCTCCATGTTTGTGACTGGGTTTCAGATATACCCTGCATACAAGTAGATGGCAATTTCACGTTTCGTGTTAAGTTTCTGTATATTTTATTGTTTCACTATTTATGAGTGATGAGCGTGTTATAATGTTATTAGTGTAATTTGTATATTGCTTGTTAAGTTCAGCACCCGCAATTTTACACGTACTTTAAAAATTTTACTCGTTTTATTTACTGACAGCAGATAGGCCTACTTCATTCCTTCGGCAGTTAGCAAATGTATGACTGTCGCGGTCGTTGTTCTTGAAGATCACCAGAATTAGGCCCGTTTAGAATTGGAATAAAATCGGCAATGAAATTTAAAACGGCAGGATCATAGAAAAAGCACGAAAAGGGACGCCTCGAAATGAGCACACGGTGTTTTTCGCAATTGGATACCAGTTCTTCGCTGCCAAAAGGAAATCCACTGCTTCATAATCGATTCTGTTTGTAGAAATCTATGAAACGTGAAGCTTCTATCGGATTTCTTATTCAGGGCGATTCTGAAAAGGTGTGTATAACTGTAAGCAATAACAGAGGTGAGCAGAATGAACATTTTCTTTTAATACAATGTGGGGTCGCAAGTACATTGTTCAGGAGCTATCACGTTCCTGCGGACGATTCGACTGTTTATTGCACGTGCATTGCTACAGTTACTGCACTGAGATCGCTGCTAATCACCAGCGGAAAATGGAACATTACAGTTGGGAAGAACTTGCGGGCATGCATATGATTTACGGAGAAGCAGATGGAAGGGATAGTGTTGCGCAAAGACTCTATCAAGAGCGCTTTCCAAATCGCAGGATTCCAGGAAGAGGTATGTTCACCCGTCTTCATCAGCGAATCCGAGACATAAGGACTGTGGACGTTCGGAAGCCTACATCAGGCCGACCTCCATATGTTCGTACAGACGACTTGGAGGAAGATGTGGTGCAGCGTACAACAACCACAACAATCATGTCTGGCCAGACATTAATCCTCATGCAACACGAACTCGCGGATATCAGCATCGCTTCAATGTGAACGTCTGGGCTGGTGTCATTGAAAGTCATCTACTGGGCCCTTACATCATGCCTACCCATTTGAGAGGCGAGAATTACAATTGGTTTCTGGAGGAAACTCTCCCCGAGCTCTTGACAACACCCCTCTGGATGTTCGACAAAACATGTTGTACGTGCAGAATGTAGCACCCGCACATTTCGCTCGGACAGTGCGCGAAATGTAGCACCGACACACCAAATACCGCCTTCCCAGGAAGATGGATTGGGCGAGGTGGGTCTGTAGCCTGGCTAGCTCGCTCACCTGACCTCAACCCACTTGATTTCTTTTGTATGGGGCCATCTTCAGAGCCTAGGGTATGAACCGCGGTTGATCTTGTAGCGCGAATTGCTGTTGCTGCTGGTGCCATTCAAGATACTCCAGACATGGTTCACCGAGTGTGAGAATACTTACTTCGGCGGTGTCAGGTATGTCGCACCACTGATGGCCGTCACTTCGAATATTTGCTTTGAACTGGCGTCATTATTGTATGTAATGTTTATAGCTTTTGTTGTCTCATTTGGTTGGCGTCTAAACCAGAAGACACACATTAAACTGTATTATTGTCATTAACATAAAGTGTCTTGTATATAAAACGTGATAGCTCCTGAACAATGTACTTGCGACCCCACATTGTACTAGAAGAAAATGTTCATTCTGGTCACCTCTGTCATTGTTTACAGTTATACACACTTTTTCAGAATCACTCTGTATACACAAACAGAGAAAAATTGAAGGGCTCGGGGCAATAAGGACGTAACCCACAGAGGTGAAGAAAAAAAAATCATGTTTGGAAATTAATTTTTAAAAATATACAGTTAACATTTCATCTTTTTCCTTGTAAGCGAGTGCTAAAAACCTGCGACTCGCTGGTCGAAAACGCACGCAATGACATCTTCCGGATGCGCCAGAAAACTAGGCAAGTAATCACACTTATTAATTCTATTAGTTATGGTGTAAGCAATACTTCTCAGCAAGAAGCTTCTATTAAAACAGACTGAAAGAAAAAGAATAGAAATTAAATTTGTACACCAGCGTAACAATTGACAGGAAAAGATACAAATATCTTAGCAAAGTCTACAATTTAGTTAGCTCACACAATGATTAGTGAGGTAAACAAATACTTAGAGGTTACAATAGACTACTAAAAGGAATTTTTCATAGCTTTGTCCTTATTTTGAGTCAAGCTTTTTATTTTTTGACTTCTTCACTCTTCACTTAACGAAGGGGAAATATATATAAAGTAAGCAATTCAAATTAACAATCATATAATATAACATCAAACATCTGACTCATTTTCCTGATAAAATAATGATTCCTATGAATGATTAATAATATACCTCATAATGACACTTTCCAGAAACAATATTCTCTTGTGCTTAGATAAAATTAGTAGAGACTTACAACACAATAAAAAGAGAACAGAGTTTCCAACTAGTTTCGCCATTTATTCCCGACTTTGTCAAGCATCCTCTACCAATTTTCTCGATAGAAACAACACTATGGACCCCTTGCAAAAAGTCTTGTGCTTAGTTTAACAAATCTGTTTACACACAATTTCAATAAAATATATGCTTATGTATTTTAATTCCTATATAATAGGTACTTTTTTGCAATATTTCTTGCACTCGTGACTTGTCATTTCTTCAACAATGATATTCCGATAATTTCTCATGATATTAAGAATTTGAATCTTTGTAACCTTGTGTAACAAAAGGGACAAGTATATTCCTCTTCACTAGATCTTCAAATGATTATTTCTTAAGCTCGTATTGCATCTCTGATATGGAAAATGTATATTTTTTCTAAGCTGACTAACAGGCAATGTTAAACTAATATTAAACTTTAATAAAAATTCGGCTAAAAGTGAACTTTTTCCACTTCACCAGCAAATTTATCCGCTTATCTTTATATCGGTTTTTCAAAATGGTACAAAACTTGCAACCAATATTAAACAATTTCCCGATAATCTAGAGAGCAGAAATTTGGAACACTTACTCAGTTCTAATTTTTCATGTTAACGGAAATTTTTTTTCAAAAGGTTCGCGTTTTAATGGTACTAACTCATTAATACGAATTGCTTAATTGCTACAACAAACAGTTCGTTTTGACGAGAGATGAATGAGTACGTCGTTTCTTGTTACGCGTTTAAGTAAGATCACAAAAGGCAGATCGCGGCACTGAAAACTCACCGGACCATTGTAGTTTGAGCAACAAATTTTTTTTATGTAATTTTTATTACAAAAGATATTATAAAACATATTGAAAGTATGGTTTGAAAAAATGTTTTTTCTGCAAAATATTATTTACTATTTATCGTCTAGAACCATGTGCCACATCAATCTAAATTGATTTTGAGGAAATGGGGCCGAACGAGAAAAATAAACAAATTGACTGGGTGTAAGCAATAATTTGATTTTAGCGATGATGGCCTATCGTGCTCTCAATGACTCTTAATGATAAGCTTCCGATAAACGCAATTCGATTCCATAAAACTGCAGTCTGCATTCAATTACTGAAGATACCAATTATAAAAAGGATGTTTCGTGTATTTTTTAAATTCCTTTTCTGTATTTTTTGAAAGTTGTAAGCAATCGAAATTCAGAATATTGATTTCCGAAATACGAGCTGCTGCCCAAAATTTCCGAGAATTTTTTTGTAAAAAGCAGATAACGTACCTTACACCTTAATTTTCGCTGTCACCTTCAAAGTAGTCAACTGCGGCATGTGTGCAATGATCCCAGCGATTTTTCCATTTTTGGAAGCATTCCTGGTAGTCCGAAGGCTGTAGGGTGTTTAAGACCAGTTGCCATTGCATTTAGATATCTTCAACGGAGTCAAGATGCCCCCCCTTTCATTTTAGGAAAAATAGAAGTCGCAGGGGGCTAAGTCAGGAAAATAGGGAGGGTGGGGGACCGTTGGCATGTTGTCTTGTTGCCAGGAATGCCTTCTCAACGAGGAGTGATGTGCGGGCGCGTTGTCATGGTGGATCAACCAGTTTTTATTCTTTTGCGCAAATTTTCCCTCAGTCTCTTCAAAACCTCGCAGTATAACTTTCTGTTGACAGTCTGACCACTCCGAATAATATGGAAATTCGCAGAAGCACAAGAACATGTTGCAACAGAAACAGCAATAACTCAAAAAGAAATGCGCCTACGATTACGAAACTAGGCAGAGCTTTAGGTGGTACGTGCACCAAGAGGCATTTAATGGCAGAACCTCGTACTGTTTTTGGTTTGGGCGGAATATTCAAATTCTCGGATATTTTGGGTAGCACCTCGTAGTTTTATCCCAAAATCTATATACGAGGTTTCACCTTATTAGCAAGTGCATATATTTCGAAAAATAAAAATAGGAACGGTAAACGCTGGTGGTCTACCGTTCTTGTGGATCTTAAAAAAACCAGAGTTATACTTTATTCAAGAATGATCCAACGAGCTTAAATCGACTCAACTGGAAGAAAGCAAGGATAGCCTTTAAGAAAGAAACTCGTCGAAGTAAACGCTGTAGGTTCTTAGCAATTGGCGATTTAATTTATGGGCCCTCGTAAAAAATACGTCCCAAAAAATTCGAATACAATTGCACCCCAGTTATCACCAAGAATATTTAGAATGGTGTAATAACCCAACTGGCAATTTATATCATAAACCAATTATCTTTTTTCAGTGCAACGTGTCATTCCATCGAAGAAACGATAAGAAACTTGAACAGTTTCAGATGACACTGTTACGGTGAAACAGATCCTGTCGCATTATATCAGAAGATAAGTCAGTTGACCAACCAAATTATTGATACATCAGTATATCCAGAAAGATGGAAGAAGGCTTACCTAAATCCAATTTATAAAACTCAAGGATCACCTGATGATTTCAAATCCTTTAGGCCAGTAGCCAGCTTTCACTCATTAACTAAAGTTGTCGAAAAAGTTATTATGAATCAATTGAGACAGTTCATTGAACCGCAACTACATCCTAATCAGTATGGTAATAAAAAGAATCGTAGAACAACACCATTAATAATGTTTTTGTATCTACAAATTGTTGAAGCACATGACAACAATAGAATCCTATTATTGACGAAGACTGATGTGTCAAAAGCGTTTGACCCCGTGCCCCGGTCACAACTACTACATGATATATACAACATGGGAGTTCGTGGCCCAGCATTAAAGTTGTGCGAAAATTATTTTCACAATCGGACCTTTTGTATAGTGGACAAAATTAACAATGACTCCATTCAAAAACATCCTTCCGATAATGGGGTGGTGCAGCGTTCCGGATTTTCAAGCATGTTCTATGCTATCTTCTCTCAATCACTGTTCAAGTTACCTTTGCATAACAAATTATTAACCTATGTAGATGATAATTTTTATATGTGTTAAGCGATGAGAGTAATATTAATAATGACATTAACACCATGAATATGGACAATGAACTAATCGGAGAATGGTATGAAATGGTATGGAATATGACCTTAACAAAATGAAAACAAAAACCATTGCCTTTTCGAAAGCAACAGTAAGTCAAGTAGAAGATCATATTAACACATTAGATATTCATTTTGATGCATCTGTGTCCTTTAAGAGTCATAAAACGTAAATGTTAGTTTTAAAGAAATGAAGATAATAGTACAATCTAAGATTTACACCTTACTAGAATATGGTATACGTATATGGTCGAATGAGTATATATGTCAGTTGCAATTACTAAAAACAGCTATGAATAACTGTATTAGAACTGCCTTCAAATAGATCGATATCAATCCATCTCTAAATATTGCATTAAGATAAAAATTTTACCTTTTTATGCATTCATAACCTATTGTCGCCTTAAAGAGACTAAAATTATTTTTAGTAACGATTAAAGACTTGTTAAACTGTGTCTTTGTGTCTAATTTCGTATACGAATATTGCATAGAGCGCCATTCCATGCTGGTGGTGACCTTT
>JAHWFO010106482.1:0-37505 GCA_023313115.1 Rhysida immarginata
TCAAATGTTAAGGGTCTAAACATCACGCGAAATTTGCTGAAAACCTGTCGAAAACCTCATTTACTCACAACAATTGCCGCCGATTTAATTGTAATCGCCCCTTTGAATTTCATGAACTGCTGGGGCGGAAAGTTCATAAATGACGTAACGACGCAAAATAAATTTTGGGTTTTCGACATTTTCGATAAGGAACTTTAAGTTTGTAATCATGCAAAGGATCACGATATGTACTTTATGACCATCAAACCTGATACACCCTGTATATCTCATGACCAACAGTGAAAGGCAAAGTTTGTGCAATATAGATAAGGTTCAATTTGTAACAATGCTTAGAATTCCTGTTATTCAGGCTTTTCTTAGAAATGAGAGTTCTTAGTACTTAACAATTTCTTGAAAATCTTTAGAAATGATCAGTAACTGGAGATAATGCAGAGTTAGCAGACTATTGAGAAAGAGTGGAAAGACGACAGAGGAAGCGGTCCTTTAGCACCGTGCTGTATTGAGCACATGGTAAGCAGGTCAATAGAAGAATCGGCGATCACTAGACTACACAAAGAAATGAATGGCCAAGTTTTGCTTCAAGACACCGAGTGGGAACTGCAACATCAAGGGGAACATCTAAAGTAATTTTACGTGACTAAGACATTATTTAGGCTAGCAGCGGCATACATGGAGAGGTCCATCCATTGTGAGCATTTACATTTTTTTTCCGCATTTTCATTATGAATTTTTACTGTATTAATTCTAAGCGTTTTCATGTGTTTATTTTTAAGATATTGCAAAATTTAATCATAAAAACAGTCCGAGCCACCACCGGGTTATCACCTAGCTTATTTGGTAGCACATCAGATCCAAACATTTCATAAAAATACATTTTGACTATATTCTGTGTGAATGTATATATTTTGGAAACTGAGGTGTTGATAATGCGATGATTGAACGTTCGTTTCTAAGAATTATTAATAATGAGCATAAACTGATGATGCAATGACAGAACATTAATAAGGCAGCGTCTCCCTTGTGCTCCCTATCAAACGTCTAGACGACTGGCAGAAATTTATGTGCCTGGAAAGGAAAGAGAAAGAACGAGTATTGGTCAGATAAACTCTGCAACTGAAACAGAAAAAGCTATACGGCCATTAGAGACATCTGAACAACGGGAGTTTCGAATGGAGCAAGAGGGTTTAAGAGATTCTACGTCAAGGGAAAGGAAAACTTCGAGTCTAAAGTATTTGGTTATGCTCCGCAGTGGTGAGTCAATATCACCTAGAATTCCTTTTTTCATATTTTTCGTAGAATAGATAGTTCTTTTGCTCTGTGTTGTATTGAGTTATTATTTAATTTTTGAGATTGTTCTGTTTACCTACAAGTGTAATTATCCCGGGCAACGCCGGTACCTCTGCTAGTCTATATATATAAAGAAGAATGTTTGTTTGTGGGTTTGTTTGTGGGTTTGTGGATTTGTTTGTTTCTTATACAAATCTACAGTTTTATTCCGATCTTGATGAAATTTTGCATACTTGACCTTCAAACCATGAGGAAGAACACTATCTACCTCAAATTTCGGAAAAATAATAATTATCGATAAAAAATCGATATTCATGATTATGGCAGGGCATATTAATGAGAAATATCTCATGACCAACAATGCAAGGCAAAGTTTGTACAACAATAGGTATCAACAATGGTATCAGTACGCAATTCACAAGCACACTGCATGGACCAACAATATATATCTCATGACCAACAATGCAAGGAAAATTTGTGCAAAAATAGGTACCAACAATGGTGTCAACACACAATTCACCAATAACAATGAGCGCAAAATTATTCAAAGAATTATAACAATGAACATAAAATGATGATGCAATGACAGAACATTCGTTTCCAAGAATCTATATATATAAAGAAGGATGTTTGTGGGTCTGTCTGTACGTTTTTTATACAAATCTACAGTTTTATTCCGATCTTGATGAAATTTTGCATATATGACCTTCAAAGCATGAGGAAGGTCACTGTCTACCTCAGATTTCGGAAAAATAATAATTATCGATAAAAAATCGATATTCATGGTTATGGCAGGGCATATTAATGAGAAATATCTCATGACCAACAATGCAAGGCAAATTTTGTGCAACAATAGGTATCAACAATGGTATCAACACGCAATGCACAAACACAAGGCAGGGATCAACAATCAATATCTCATGACTAACAATGAAAGGAAAAGTTTGTGCAAGTGTAATTATCCCGGGCAACGCCGGGTACCTCTTCTAGTTATTAATAATGAACAGGAAATGGATATAATAGACGATATAGATAGGGCAGTCTCTCTCGATGAGGTAAAGGAGGTACACGTGTCTTCCTTCAGCTCCCCAACAAGCGTTCAGAAGATTGGGAAAAGTGATTGTGTTTCTTTGTGTGTGTGTATTTACTTACAAGCGTAACTATCCCGGGCAACGCCGGGTCCTCTGCTAGTCTTTCTATATATATAAAGAAGGATGTTTGTGGGTCTGTTTTTTTGTTTGTTTGTTTGTTTGTTTCTTATGCAAATCTACAGTTTTATTCAGATCTTGATGAAATTTTGCATACTTGACCTTCAAAGCAATAGGAAGGTCACTGTCTACCTCGGATTTTGGAAAAATAATAATTATTGATAAAAAATCGATATTCATGGTTATGGCAGGGCATATTAATGAGAAATATTTCATGACCAACAATGCAAGGCAAAGTTTGTGCAACAATAGGTATCAACAATTGTATCAACACGCAATTCACAAACACTCTGCACGGACCAACCAATATATATCTCATGACCAACAATGCAAGGAAAAATTTGTGCAACAATTGGTATCAACAATGGTATAAACACGCAATTGACAAACACTCTGCACGGACCAACAATATATATCTCATGACCAAAATGATGATGCAATGATAGAAAGTTCATTTCAAAGAATTATAACAATGAACATAAAATGACGATGCAATGATAGAACATTCGTTTCCAAGAATTAGTAACAATGAACTAGAAATGGATATAATAGACGATATAGATAGGGCAGTCTCTCTCGATGAGGCAAAGGAGATACACGTGTCTTCCTTCAGCTTCCTAACAAGCGTTCAGACGATTGGGAAAAGTGGGTATGTGTTTCTATGTGAGTGTGTGTGTGTGTGTGTGTGTGTGTGTGTGTGTGTGTCTGTTTGTGTGTTTGGCACGTTTTAGCAGTGCATGACCTATTAAAGTTTATTTCCAAAAAACACATCAGTTTATTTAATTATTATTTTTTCGAAATCTGAAGTAGACAGTGACCTTCCTCATGCTTTTGAAGGTCAAGCATGCATAATTTCATCAAGATCGGAATAAAACTGCAGATTTGTATAAGAAAAAACCCACAAACAAACATCCTTCTTTATAGATATAGAAAGATTTATTTCCGTATTTAAAAAGTTTACTATCACATATAAAAGACAGAATAAGCTGCAATAAAAAATAAATTAAATATGTATATGATCTTTTGAAAACTTCCAGAAATAAAGTACATTGCTGAACTCCAATTGTCAGCTTTAAATAAATATTGGATGAAACTAAATAAATACACGACAAAGTTTGTGTGAAAGAGTTACAATTGATCTGTAGGATTTTCCTCCACTAACAAAAAAACGAGGTAAGCTGGGTTGGCACAAATAGTTGAGAACACTGTAGATTGATGAATTTTTGTAACTTTTGGCGACGGTACTCATCACTGCTTTGAGTCACTGAAGCACAACGATTTCTGTTATAGAAAATGGTTAGACGTAGCAGCTTACTCCTGAAGCAAAACACGAAATAAATTTTTCCATTAGAATGATAGACACAAGATAATACAATTTAGTTGCAAGAACGAGTTTAAATCTTTATCATTTATACAAAATCAGCGACGGTGGATGTTGGGAGGCCGTGGCCTGGTTGGCTTTCACTGAACACAACTTCTGTGAAGTTAAGCTACATCAAACACAGCTAGTCACTGGATGGGTGACCATCCGAGATAGCCAATCTTTACCCCCACCCCCCCCCCCCGGCTGCTGCGACTATCATACAGCAGTCGTGAATCCAGGTCCATCCAGGGACCCAACTCTTCGGTCTCTGGCCATACAGGCTCTGGATCCCAATTCAAAAATAAATAAATAAATATTTATTTGGCAAATATGGTGCACAATCTGTTCCTTAATGCTACCTTTTTTGAAACGCTTTTTACCTGTGTTAACGTGAACAAATACGCAAACAAAATACATTGTGCACAACTAAAGCACAGGGACTTTCCAACCATATAAGTTGCATGCGTGTTCGTCCACGTTAACACAGGTAAAAGTGCGTAACAAAAAATGTGTTGCCGTATTTATATATAAAATAAAAAAATAATAATACAAAAGCCTGAACCCCTTTTATTTTTTAAACCCAAGCAGATATGTCAATTTTCATGAATACAATGAATAGGAAGTTGTGGGTGGCCAATCCCATAGTGCACTTTTCATCTTCCCAAATATGCAAATTAGGACACATTCAAAATTTATCTCAAAAGCCGTAAGGGATAGAGAAAAAAACCCAACTGCAAACTTGTTCAGGATAAAAAAACAAACAAAACAAAAAAAATCATCCAAATCGGACCAACCAATCACCCACAATCACGTGGTGAACTGTTTGTAGCTTACAAACAGTCACACTGCACAAGGAAAACTGAATGTTGATATTTCCAACATGTAAAGCACGCAAATCAAAAAATTAACATAAATTACTATACTCACATTCACTTTCATGCGGAAGAGCAAATAAAAGGCATGTTTCAGCACACAGAAGACTGAACAATTCCAGGATGGCAAGCTACACTGTTCCGGAAATGGTCAACATGATCTTCTGCTTCGGAGAGGCCAGGAGAAACCTACATGCTGCAGTTAGGTTGTATCGAGACAGATACCCTAACGAACGCCATCCATCTCGTCAAACAATGCGTCACATTATTCAAAGATTCGAGGCTACAGGGAATGTTAATGCAGAACGAGGACGACCAAGGGCACAAGCGACGAGGATACAACAACACTAGTTCTGGCTGCAATTGCTGCAAATCCGCACACAAGCAGCAGAGCAATTGCTGCGGATGTTGGGTGCCATCACAGAACCGTTCTCAACATTCTACACGCACATCATTTTCACCCATAACATATTCATTGTCACCAGGAGTTACTGCCATTGGATTATGTTGCTAGGGTCGCCTTCTGCAACTGGTTACTTTCCTGCCTGGATGACAATCCAAACTTCATTCATGAGGTGTTGTGGGCAGATGAAGCCCAGTTCACCAGGGATGGAGTTATCAACAGGCACAACCATCATCATTGGGCAGACGAAAACCCACGATGTCGGCGAGAAGCAACTCATCAACTGAACTGGAGAATCAATATGTGGTGTGGATTGTACAATGACACTGTGGTTGGACCATATTTTTACATGGAACACTGACTGCAGAACGCTATCAGGCTGAAATTCTCAACGTGGTAGTCACATATTTCATTGACAATTTGCCATTGGCCTCGTATCAGCGCACGTGGTTTCAGCATGATGGATCTCCTCCACCTTACGGGTTGGTCGTTCGCGAGCGTCTAAGTGAGATGTTTGAACAACAATGGATTGGCCGAGGAGAACCAGTTCGTTGGCCACCCCGCACCCCTGATTTTACACCACTTGACATTTTCTTGTGGGGATACCTGAAGAACAAGGTTTATGCTACGCAGCCCGCCTCACTGGAGGATCTGGTTCAACGAATCCAGAAAGCGTGCCGAGGAGTGACACCAGCCATGCTTGCCGATGTTTTGGCGTCAGTTAGGTTCCGTGTCCAATTGTGTTATGGTGCCCACGGTCGTCACATCGAGCATTTTGTTGATTAACTTTTTTTAAACTGTTTGAAGTAACTTGTTTGTGCAGTGTGACTGTTTGTAAGCTACAAACAGTTCACTACGTGATTGTGGGTGATTGGTTGGTACGATTTGGATGTTTTTTTTTGTTTTGTTTGTTTTTTTTATGCTGAACAAGTTTGCAGTTGGGGTTTTTTCTCTATCCCTTACGTTTTTTGAATGTGTCCTAATTTGCATATTTGGGATGATGAAAAGTGCACCATGGGATAGGCCACCCACAACTTCCTATTCATTGGATTCATTAAAATTGACATATCTGCTTCGGTTCAAAAAATAAAAGGATGGTTCAGACTTTTGTATTCACCCTGTGTATATATATATTGCTTGATCCGCATGTCATAAAGCGACAATGCATGAGTAACAATATGCGCGGACCAACAATATATTGCGAATTCGAAGAAGCCTATGCGAATCCAACAACACCTCCTAGAAAGAAAGCCAAACAACTGAAACGTCATACATTGTTACATCATCATAAGTCGACCGTAGCCAACACCTCCTATACTCTGTCCAACGAAAGAAAAACTGGGCGTGTCCAGTTAAATTTCCATTTTCAATTGTTAAACATTGTTAATTTTACTTAGCAACAATGTCTAACAATAGAAATTGGAAATTTAATTAGACAAGTCCAGTTTTTCTTTCGTTGGACACAATATAGAAACAAAGCCTATGCACTGAAAATTTATACATTGTTACATGATCATAAGAAGTCATAATTTAGGGCTTGTTATTGGCAGAAATACGATTAACAATGCCTTTTGATGATGACGTAACAATGTATGAATTTTCAGTGCACAGGCTTTCCTTTTAGGAGGTGTTGCCGTATCCCACGTGAACGACAGGCCCTGGCGCGAAAAAGTCACCTGACCATCCTAGTCCGAATAGCAATGCAACCTTCATTGTTTCCATCTTGGATTTTTATAATCAGCAATTTTTCGTTTGTTGGAAACAATGGAGGTTATATTGTCTTTTCCGCGCCAGGGCTTGTCTTTCACGTGGGCTACGAAGTCGACCAAATTTAAGGCTTATTATTGGTAGAAATACGGTTAACAATGGTCGAACTATGATGATGTAACAATATATTACGTTTTATTTGTTTGGCTTTCTTTCTTGGAGGTGTTGATCCAACAGACAAAAATGGATATCTCATGCAAGGCAAAATTTCTGCTACAATATGGCATAATAAAAAAAAATACTTGCGTTAAATTAAAATCAAATGTACAGATTCGACTGTTATAGTACCCGCCGTATGTCGTGCTTTAATTCTAACAAAAGTAAATGATGCGACAAAAGAAAATGGTTAAAAATCTCCTTTCTTTTTAACAATATAACACCAATTATCTACTACAATTTACTTGTGGGAGATTCGAAAAATAGCTCGATAATTCTTTGATGCGTGTAATAACAATTATTAAACAGCGCGATTAAGGATTCCTAATGAATAGGGCTAGAGCGCAGACAAAGCGAATATTTCAGACAATCTCGGAAGTCGAAGAAGCCTATTCGAATCCAACAGACTATGGAGTCGACAGCATGGATTGCTATGTTATGTTCGTGGTCCAAAATCATTTGAAGATCTTTGAAGAGTTGTTGGTGTATTGCAATATACTTTCCAGGAGGCTTCAAAAGCTCTATTTTGCAAAAATTTAACGTTAATTATGACTAACAAAACTGGCTTTCGCCTCAAGAATTAATTTGAAAATAAATACAGGAATATTTGCTTCGACGTAGTTCCTCTTTCGAACGTATACGAAAGCCTATTCCAACCAGCTTCTCGGGGCCTTATCTTTTCTCCAAACCAAAGGTGAACCCGTCGTGTAATCCTTTTGGCGGGAGGATTACCGGAACCCGAATAGATAAATTGTCTTCTCTGAAGAGCGACGCAATGGGATGCACTATCAGAAAAAAACAAACAGATATGAATATTAATTAAATTGCTATGTGATATGCGCGCCTTATGGACTACGCCAGTTAATGCGTCTAGCAATATTAATGACAGTATTCGGACAATGTTCAGAATCCTAGCACTATCCAACGTTAGCTCCAAGGAAGGCTCACCTTCGTAAGTACGAATAAGAGCTTCGCAACGCGCTACGCAATGTTCACCGGCGATATGCGCGCTTACGCTGCTATCTCTTTCCACCAGTAATTTTGCCTGCTCGCACGCAGGAATCCTAAGCAGGTCGTCGCTGCTTATCGTATTGTCTCCTTGATTTCCTCCTTTCTGCCCTCGGAAACAAGCCTTGTTCACGGGCGCCTGCTGCCTCTTCGTGAACGCCCCGTCAACGTAACTCAATGAGAGCGTAGAACCTTTGGCGTTTAGACCTAACGTCGAATTATCGTGCTCCTGCCCGGTCTCCGGCGCCTCTAGCTTCTGCCCCGTAATAACATTATCTCCGGACGCCTTACTAGCTGAGGGCATAAGAAGTTCGGCAGTCCCATCTAACGACGTATTATCGCCCTTCGAAATCGAACTTCCATGAGTAGTTTCTCGTACCCTTCGCTCACCTTCCCCTTGTGGTTCCCGGGAGGTTAACGCTTCTCGTTTCCCGCGGAGCACCCGGCAGCGAGGTTTACTCGCGGCTTTTCTACTACGATAAGAATTGTCAAGCCTAACCTGCTGCTCTCGTGTCCGTCTAGAAGAACCTCTTGGCTCCGGGTCCCTGTCGTCCATTCCTTGCCCGTCTCTTCTCTAACGCCTGCTATTGCGCCAATCTCTTGTCTTCTCTTTCTACCTCCTTTACTCTTTTCTTACAAGACGCATGGCGCTCTCCCATCCGGACTTCTCTTTGCTCTTGTCGTCTGCTTACTTTTTCTATCCTTCGTTCTCTTGTCCTCTCCTTCACAAACTGTGATTTGGATGGAGCTCATTCTATTTCCCTCCAAATTTTGTGACAATATATGTCCCCGTTATGAATTACAGGTTGCTGTTAAGTCAATGTGATTTGCGAATGGGCGCTCTGAAGTTTGAAGTTTGAATGGTTGGTGTCCATAATAAAGTGTCTCAATTCCGGAAGAGATAGACTGGTCGCTTATTTCGTAAACTAGCTGCTACAATTCTTCACGGTTTATCATCTCTACTTTTGGGATTGGATTGTATTTGTGAGTTTAGGCTCATTACTTCTAGCAATTATTAACAAACGTTTAACAGGTGAGAGGAAAATTCTGCCCTGGTCTAAGTTAGATTAAGGCGTGGATTCTACATGGGTAAAAACAATGGCAGAAACCACAAGGCAGAAACTAATTTTCTGACGTCAGTCCCTGCTTTCGTCTTGCTGCACGACAGAAAACTCCTATTTTTTTCGAGTTGGATTGAGTCATAGCTTACAAAGATAAGAGAAATTTCTGTCGGTCAGAAAGAAGAGAGCAGAAAGTGATATAAGAACATTTTCTGTCTTGTGGTTTCTGTCGTTGTTTTTACGCATGTGGAATCCACGCCTTAGCGTTTTTGTAACTTTCCGTCAGCGATTATTTAAGTTACATTATGTTTTAAAAAACCAGCACAACCTCTCCTCTGCTCGTATTTTAAGTCTAAGATAAATTTTGAAATTGTGTAAAATTTACAATTAAAAAACAAGCTACGATTTAAATAATTTAATTCCTGATTTAAATATTTTTCGCTTCTATTTGACTATACGTAGCTACTCATTAGAGAGGTTAAGCACCACGTAAACGCAAACGTGACGCGAACGTGTGTGACGTTTCTAATCTGAAATGACGTAGCTTTTTCATTGTTTTCAGTTGTTAACAATGAAAAACCTACATTATTTCAGATTGGAAACGTCACACGCGTTCGCGTCATGTTCACGTTTACGTGGTGCTTAACCTCTCTATTAAAAAATATAAATCTCTATTGTTTAATATTTTCAGATCTTTATCGTTAAAAACATTAATGATATCTACATTTTCAAAGAAGCTAACAGCTGGAATGAAAATATTAATTGCTGTCGTTCACTTATAAATTGTACGTGTATTATTTCAATAGTTACACAATATATCATTCCCAATAATTGTTTCGGCCTATTTTCTTGTTTTGCGTTCTGTACAAAGCAAAAATTTTGTTGAAGAAGGGAATACTTTTTTTTTCTTTTTCCAACGTTATTTATCACGTAGAAGAGAAGGCGGCCTTAATTCAAAAACAGGAAGCAGTAATAAGACCCTGGTTGTCAACAAGTTGACAAATGTTGCAAGTAGTCTTAATAACTCGAAAAGAGAGAGCTCGAAAACAAACTTTCCCATTGGTTAATTACAATTTGCGAAGCCGATGACAGAGGCAGCCTTCACTAACAAGGCTTTCATTTGTTGTTCTTCTGGTCATTAACGTAGATTAAGGGGCTTACAGGACCTTTTGCGTTGCCAAGGTTAATGCTCTCGACCTTTTGGCGAGTAATTTATTCCCATAAGATCATTCTCGCTTTTCGCTGAATCTCCAGCCCTTGTTGCATTATGAACAACAGGCAAATGTAAATACTATCGAGTTTAATTTATGATAATGTTCGGTGTTGTTTACCAAGTGATTTAACAAGGCCATTTAAAGAATAAGACACGTCTGGCTCAAGTAAACACAGGTTTCTCCCATTCATTAGGAGAGCGAGAAATTTTTAGTTTCATTCAATTTAAGGGTGTTAATTATAAAGTGCGCTTTAGGAAAATACGAACACTATAAGACTGGTTTAACTGAAAAAGAAATGATTACAGATAGCAACTGAAACGGCAATACGCTTATTCAACAATCGGTGTTTTTTTTTTTTTTTTAATTTTGGAAAATATTAATTATGTCTTTGCGTGTTCAATGTTTATTTTGTGCTAATTGATTGGCATTATTAGATCACAGGGCGATAACGAAAAGATCTTCACGTAATTTTCGATTATTGCCACCATTAGCCCATCAGGAAACTATAAATTTTGTTTGTATCGTATATAAGACAACATGCTATTATTCTGCCTTATGTTTTTCTTTCAAATACAACTTGCAGAATTCTTCATTTTTAAAATTTTTTTAAAATTAAAATGCATATAAATCGTCATGAACATATTTTACTCAAGAAAATACAAATTCAATTTGACAGTTGGAAATCAATAATCATCCATCTGCCCTACATAATGGAATTAATTTTTAACTATGTTACGATTAAGGCAAAAAATAAAAACACAGGCCAACGATGAAAAAAGTTTTTTAACGAATTTGTCTTTTTCTTGAGGTTTTTCAACATGGCAAATCGGAATCTGCTTTTAGTTTTTTTTCTATCATGTCACGTTTCCTAGTTATGCACATAGAGATTTCAATGTTAAAGTAATGGGCGTGAAGAGAAGCGGCGCAATGTTAAAATAACCATATTTTTGGGCTTTAAAAAAAATTTATGAGGCCCCAAACACTGAAAATTTAAAATGTTTCATTGGAAAACAAGAAATCTGTGGGTGATAGATAAAAACTGAGGCCAGAAACGGTTTCAGCGAAGCAAAATATCGCATTCGCACTACACATTTCAACCTAGCTCCACTTCTCAATCGGATTTGAAATGTGCAATGCGAACGCATCTAGCTCAACTTAAGGTAGATTGAAACTCCTAGAACTGAGGTGAATTCAGGAAGATAGCGGGCTCGCTATGGCTAGGTGGGCTAGCCTAGCCTTTTTCCTGAACACTTTCGCTAGGCTTGGCTAGCTCCGCCCGTTCGTAGTCGGCTAGGTTTTTAAGCGAGCTTCTCGAAGGTCGGCTTCGTTAGTCATTTTCAAGATGGCTGCGCCCACTGACGCAAACGTTCATGAAACCATGATCGAAACACGATTCATTATCAACGGACATGAATTTATTTTACACAACAGCAACGAGATATTTACGGCTAAAGGTGCGTTCCCTTAGCTTGCTAGAGCTTTAAAGCGAAGCTTGAGTTTTGAAGCTAATTCTACTTGCTAGAAAAATGTAGCAGTAAATTGCAAGCTTTTAAAGCAAAGCTAGCTTTGAAGGTATCCTATAGCTAATGTGTCTCGCGAGAATTTGCAGGCGGGAATTCAAAAAAACATGGCGCCTCTCAATGCACGAATACGTTTGTTGTTAATTTTACAGAGAACGAGTTTAAATTTTAAGAAGCTATTGATAGTTAATCTTAAAAGTATTTTATAAAAACGATAACATAATTCCAATTTAGCAGTACATGGTACTTATTTTTATTTTCGTTGATGCTACAATAAATAGAATAAACTAAAACAAAACCAATTAAATTTAAATAAACAGAGCTATTAATTAATTAATTAAATAAACCTAAGTATTACATAAAGTAAAATAAAACAAAAATTAATAAAATAAAATGAGTAAAATAACAATAAAATAAATTTAATAAATTCAATATAATTCATGAATAAAAACTTTAAATGTTTATTATAAAAAATGAATAAAATGAAATAAATTAAAATGAATTGAAAATAAAATATACATAACAATTTAAAAGTTATATAAAATAAACTCAATCAAATGTAATAAAATAAACTAATAATTAAATTTAAATAAATAAATAAAATAAAATAAGTAAAATAAAAGAAATAATAATTAATAAATTTAAAAATA
Source organism: Rhysida immarginata (assembly GCA_023313115.1). Classification (NCBI taxonomy): domain Eukaryota; kingdom Metazoa; phylum Arthropoda; class Chilopoda; order Scolopendromorpha; family Scolopendridae; genus Rhysida; species Rhysida immarginata. Next base: position 12,510 of record JAHWFO010106482.1, read on the forward strand.
AAAAAATTTAAACCATACTACAGGGTGATTCAGTCAATTTCTGACCATTTCATTAATATGATTTATTGACCCATTAATGTTTACAAACTTAGCATTTCAGTGTGATATTTTAGGCAGTTCGGAGTTTTTATTCCCGTGGAAAAGTCTTCATGATATGCTCAATGTGGCCACCACGAACGTTTTGAACTGCTCGCAGCCGAATGGTGAAGTTGTTCATAACTCTATCCAGGATTTCTGCATCCACAAAGGTGCAGCAGTCGACGAAGCTTTGTTGCAGCTGGTCTAGGGTTCTTGGTGCTGTAGTGAACACATTGCCTTTAAGGAACCACCAGAGATAAAAATCACATGGGTTTAGGTCAGGACTCGTAGGGGGCCAAAGAAAGCCACCCCCGAATCGATCTGGAAACCTGTTTGAAATGACACGATTTCCGAATTTCTGATTGAGACACTTCATTAGTGGTGTGAGGCCTAGTGTCTGTTGAAACCATTGATGTCGAAGCGGTATACGCCTCCTTCGCAGCTCGGGCATGGAGAATTTTTCCAACATGTTAAGGTAAGCCTGTGACATTACAATGCCCTCAAAAAAGAACGGACCAATGATGCCTCTTTTGGAAATCGCGCACCAAGCCATAACCTTTCGTGGATGAAGAGGTGACTTATGGATCTCATGAGGGTGCTGGGAACCCCAAAAACGAACGTTGTGTTTATTAACGTCACCTGACAGATGGAAGAAGGCCTCATCTGACACCCACAGGTTGTCCACAATGTCCTGATTGGCTTCCATTTCTGCTCCAAACTCCGTCGCAAATTGTTGTCGCTACTGTCTTCTGTCTGCCTGTTAACTCCTGATAAACATGGATCTTATACGGGAACAGGTGTAAATCCTTTCTCAAAATTCGCCATGTCGTTGTTTACGACAGCCCTTCTTCAATGGATAGGCGGCGAACAGATTTTTTGGTAGGAGAATCGACAAACCTTGTGCGAACATTTTCGACAACTTCGGCCGTTCGAACACGAGCTTCGCTACCGCCTTTAATCTTGCCTTTAACACATCCAGTGGCACGAAATTGCTTGACAAAATCCATGATTGCTTGCCTGTCTGGTGCATCTCGACGCTTATACTCCTTCCGGAACTTTCTTTGCACGGCTACAGGTGATTTTGTCTCGAAATACCATTCGACAACCTTGCATTTCTGCTCTGTTGATAAAGCGGGCGCCATTTTTCAACAATACGATTTTCATGCAGCGCCGTTGCAACAATACAAACTCCAACTATTTAGAAATTCGATATGGCACTCATATTCTTTCAATTGTTTATCCTTAATGCACGTCATTCGAGTGAAATGTTCAAAAATTGACTGAATCACCAGGTATATTACTCAAATAAGAAATAATAATAAACTGAAGATATTCATCAAACAAGTCATAAATACAAAGCAGGAAAGGGAAACAATGCAATTTGCGGAATTTTTCCATCCCTTTTCTCCTTTGTATTCACACAATAGCGACCCCATGTACAATCCCTTGTACCTAGTGTATTTTATTTGTACGCACATTTTGCAATTATCAGGGACAGGCATATAGTGCGCATGCGTCTCAGTCATTTCCAAGCTGCTTGTAGCTTTAAAATCAAACTGACCTAGATATCCGCTTGAAGTGAAAAGCAGCTTGAAATTTCTCGCGCTATACGCAACTCGCGCAAATCAGCTTGGTGTTTAGGATAGCTTGAGCTTGAAAAATCACGTGCAAAATACTCAAAGCTTCAAGCTTCACGCTCCAAGCGAGCTATGGGAACGCACCTTAAGTTAAGGAGACATTGTAGTATTGAATATTTTCTTACTTCTGTATGACTAATAAAATATTTAACTTTTATTTTGAGATATTTAACTTGTTGTTGATTTTATTATGGAATTAATGAACAATTAGAGCTTGCAACAGAAATTAATCAAAATAAAGCAGATTTTTTTTATTCTTTCCCATTTTTTCACCCCTTGTTTCATCCTTTCATTGTTTCTGTTCGATTTCGATATGCGATGGCTACCATAGAGATAGATCAGTATACCAGAGGAGGAATCTCTATTCATGAAAGCGTATCCTGGAATCTTTGCGCCATCGAGGGCGCTACGAGTTCGAATAGTCCTGAATAGTAGACGACACGCTAGTTATTATACTATAGAAAATGTTAGGATTCCAACAACACTTTTGATTTAAGAAGTACTACTTAATCATTGCAGTAAGTAATAAAAAGTATGATTACTTAAATCATGTAAAATGATTAAACTAAATAGTGTTTTTGCAGCTTTGTATAGTTTTAAACAGAAATTTAACTTTTTTTTACTTCAATTAATATCAGTTTAATAAATTAATATTTTCTGATTTAAAAAACATGTTTAAAAATTGACATTAAAATAAGAGAATAAATAAAATCAATTTTGTTTCAAAGTCTACTTTTTTATTTTATTCAAGCGTTTAGCATATTTTAGCTTCTTGTTATTAGATCTTTCTTTCGAAACAAGTTTCAAATAATGGCAGAGCCTCATTTTGATAAAATAAATAACAATTTTTGGAAAAAACATTTCTGCGTTCTCCCGACTGCAAAATAACGATGTCCAGCTAATTATTGGATGCACGATTTGTGGAAGCTTGAGGAAGAAATCTGTTGTTAGATGTTCAGATTTGCATTCTTTTTTACATGCTCATCAATGCGTTGGTAGCATTCATATATTGCAGAAGATGCACGAGTAAGGTGTCCATTTTCTGTAAAGCGAAAGGTTTTTTTAATGAATATTTTTAAAGGTTGTTTGTTATTTTCTTATTACTTAATAATATAATTAGATAAAAAAACAAAAAACTTAATGCATTCAATTCATCTTGAGACACAAAAATTGTAAATAATAGAGTTGTCAATACTTAAATAAATGTGAATTTATTAATTAAATAACATACAAATCACGACAATCATTGTTTACTTAAAAAATAAATTAGAATAACCTTTTTTAATAGTTTTACAGCTCTCTTTCAGTTCTGCATATGCCGCCATATTGAAATACAGAAAAAGCTATCAGTTTCACCCCCATGATGACTACGCCCTAGTCTAGCAGTGGGCCTAGATCGTTCAAATACGATATGGCTAGATCGCAGTGTATGACGAGATGGCTAAGAGGCGATACCTCTAGCCATAGCGAGCCGGCTAACTTCCTGAATTCACTTCAGGATTGACTAGATCGAGACGTCGAGCCAGCTTGGCCGCGTTGCATTCTGGGACTGAAATACGAGAAAAACATGGAGGGCGACAGTTCAAACAGTTTCAAATAGCGTGTGTGGAGTGAAATGAAACGAGGAGTGACGATGCCAAACGTCCATCCAATATCGTTTATGGCAGAAAATATAGACAACTTAAGAAGAACAAAAAGAAACAGATCGGTCTAAGAGAGAATAGCGGCAGCGATGAATGATTACCGGCTCTATGGAACATGGGACACGTTCAGGGAAACATTAAAAATTTGACTTCTGAATATAGGCAAGGCTTTAAGAAATTATTCAATGAATACAATGTATTAGATTACATTATATTAATGCAATTTTGAATTAGCATTAGTAGGACGGTACTATGATAAAGAGTATGAAGTAAAATATTAAATTTCAGTAGTGAATTAGTAAGAAGCTGAGGTTTTAGTTTATCAAGATAATCGAATCTGATAAAACACGGTAGGGCTAGATTTCAGTGCAAAGAGTTTAGCATCGTAAACTAGCCTGATACCCCCATTCGCACTACACATTTCAATCTAGGTCAAATTTTCAATCAGGTTTGAAATGTGCGGTGCGAACGCATCTAGCCCAACTTAAGCTAGATTAAAACTCCTCGAACTGGATTGACTGGGGCTAGTGCTTTAAACTAGATCGAGACGTCGAGCTAGTTTGGCTGCGATGCATTCCGGGACTGGGAACACGAGCATGGCCATTGCCTTTAGATAGTAAGTGGTCATCCAACTCCACTTAAAAATGAAACTAAAGTTTCTAGCACCCGATAGGGTGGGAATTCCTTTGAAAAATAGCGCTGCATATAGACATTTTTCAGCGGAAGTTGTTGCCAGATTAGACTAGAAACCGCAAATTGGGCTTCTTTTAAAACCAATTGGCTTGTAGAATTTTGACTTCGCGGTGTGGGAATTTTTTGGCGGGTAGTGGCTTTTTATGGGGCTCTTTTGGGCTTGGTTTTTTTTATCTTGGATTTTTGAGTCTTATTGCTGAAAAATAAATCTAGTGACGATTAAATTAAGCCAGGGATGGATCAGGCGTGATTACGTCATATGACTGCTCTTCTACTGGATATAGTAGCCAACCCGATTTCGAGATTTGGCGCTTGCTTTCCATTGATGCTTAAAGTTTATACCCCCCCACAAACAACGGGGGGGGGGTGCTTTCAAGCTACCGTGTTATTGTGTGTACCGTAACGATCGTCAGATTCCAAACACTCTAAGATGTGCCTCTGGTGATGCTACGATCAACATCAAGAATTGGTGTCCAGATCTTACAGTAGGTATGGAATCGGCGTCCATCATCATCAATGGCGTCTCCCTTGTTGAAGTGAAGTTCGTGGCGGTCTACAATTCACCTAAACATACTCTCGACGTTAGCGATCTCGGTGAACTCTTCGATGGTGACATTCCAGTTATACTGGCAAGTGACCTTGATGCCAAACATCCAAGCTGGAACTCCAAAACACGGAACTGCAATGGCATGATTCTATACCGGTTTATATAAAGTAAGAATGACATCATTGCTGCAGGGCCAGTGGAGGACACATACTACTGTGACCATTCCCCTAAAAGTGACGTGTTGAATATCTCACTGATGAAGGGTTTCTTCAAGCCATACAGCATGTACACGATTGATGACCTTTCTTCTGACCACAAGCCTGTGGCGTTAAACTTTGACAATGTCAGTATCAATTTCAGAGAAGTCAAGCATAAGCAAGAGTGGAAGCTCTTCAAAGAAATCCTCAAGGACCATGACGGCCAACTCAATAGAGCAAACTGTATGGAAGACATCGATCAACGTGTTGAAGACATCACTAGGCGAATAAATAGTGCCACTGAAGCTAGTGTCTATCCATTGGAAAATACCGGGTGATTCAGTCAATTTCTGACCATTTCACTCGAATGACGCGCATTAGGGATAAACAATTGAAAGAATATGAGCGCCATATTGAATTTCTAAATAGTTGTAGTTTGTATTGTTGCAACGGCGCTGCATATAAATCGTATTGTTGAAAAATAGCGTCCGCTTTCTCAACAGAGCAGAAATGCAAGGTTATCGAATGGTTTGTCGAGACAAAATCACCTGAACCATGCAAAGAAAGTTCCGAAAAGAGTATAAGTGTCGAGACGCACCAGGCAGGCAAGCAATCATTGATTTTGTCAAGCAATTTCGTGCCACTGGATGTGTTAAAGGCAAGAAAAAAGGCGGGATCGAAGCTCGTGTTCGAACGGCCGAAGTTGTCGAAAATGTTCGCACAAGGTTGGTCGATTCCCCTACCAAAAAGTCTGTTCGCCGCCTATCCATTGAAGAAGGGCAGTCGTGTACCACGACGAGGCGAATTTTGAGAAACGATTTACAGCTGTTCCCGTACGAGATCCATGTTTATCAGGAGTTAACAGACACTGGAAGACAGAAGCGACAACAATTTGCGATGGAGTTTGGAGCAGAAATGGAAGCCAATCAGGACATTGTGGACAACCTGTGGGTGTCAGATGAGGCCTTCTTCCATCTGTCAGGTGACGTTAATAAACACAATGTTCGTTTTTGGGGTTATTAGCACCCTCATGAGATCCATAAGTCACCTCTTCATCCACGAAAGGTTATGGCTTGGTTTGCGATTTCCAAAAGAGGCATCATTGGTCCATTCTTTTTTGAGGGCACTGTAACGTCACAGGCTTACATTAACATGTTGGAAACCTTCTTCATCCCTGAGCTGCGAAGGAGGCGTATACTGCCTCGACATCAATGGTTTCAACAGGATGGGCATAGGCCTCACACCACTAATGAAGTGCTTGACTTTCTCAATCAGAAATTCGGAAATCGTGTCATTTCAAACAGGTTTCTAGAACGATTCGGGAGTGGCTTTATTTGGCCCCCCTACGAGTCCTGACTTAAACCCATATGATTTTTATCTCTGGGAGTTTCTTAAAGACAGCAACAAGTACCCTAGACCAACTGCGACAAAGCATCGTCGACTGCTGCACCCTTGTGGATGCAGAAATCTTGGATAGAGTTATGAACAACTTCACCATTCGGCTGCGAGCAGTTCAAAACGTTCGTGGTGGCCACATTGAGCATATCATGAAGACTTTTCCACGGGAATAAAAACTCCGAACTGCCTAAAAAATCATACCGAAATGCTAAGTTTTTAAACATTAATGGGTCAATAAATCATAGTACTGAAATGGTCAGAAATTGACTGAATCACCCTGTAAATCTCCTCATCGAATTGTGCTTACTCCAGGAATGCAACACTTGATCGCAGAAAGAAACAGGACCCCTAAGCTTTGGCAGCGTTATCGTGTACCTTGGCTAAAAACCAAATATAGCAGGTTAGTATGAAGATTCCAGGAAGAAATAAAAGAGTTACGCGACGCTAGGTGGAATGAGAAGCTGAAAAGGTGTCGCTGAATGAGAAGCGACAATATCCATTTGGAGGAAGGTTAGAGCTCTACAGAAGGATAAAAATGATACGCTTTCTCCACTTCTCACCCAACTAATTACGTCCAAACTAATGAGGATAAAGCACAAATAATTGCAGATTCCCTAGAGATGAAGTTTGGTACTCCTGATAAAAATAATCCCGAGAGTCAACTCATGTCCCAACGTGTGGAAGATGGTCTTATCAAACTTGATGAAGTCCCGCAATTTACATCGAAGATTAACATCGAGACTGGCGAGACAGCTGCCATCATCAGAAATCTCAAACTGAGGAAGGCTCCAGGAAGAGACAAGGTAAGTAATAACGCCCTAAAGAATATGGCGAACAACATTATTAATGACATCTCGAATATCATAAGCGATTGCTGAAAGTTTTCCTACTTTCCAACTCCTTGCAAGCAATCTATTGTGTTAAGTATCCCCAAGCGATCCTTCAGGAGAAATCGATCCTCACGAGGTTCAAGGACCACTGTTTCACCTGATGATCTACTTCGGAAAGAGCAGTTCGGCTTTCGTGCCGCCCATTCATGTCAGATGCAGTTATGGAGGCTTCTTGAAGATCTGAGCACCCCATTGAGCCTTTCAAGTTACTGTTGCGTGGTATTTCTTGATGTCATTAAGGCTTTCGATCAGGTGTGGCACGAAGGGCTAATCTACAAGATGATTAGAGACGAGTCTCCTCTTGATTTGATTTTCTTGGTGAAATCCTTTCTTAGCGACAGGTTATATCAAGCTAAAGTTTACGAATGCTTCTCCACTCCCCGCAAGGTAAAGGCCGGTATCCCACAAGGCTCTGTCCTTGGGCCCGTTTTATTTAATTATTTTGTAGATGATTTCCCAAAATCAGAAAAATTTAACTTGTATTTCTATGCTGATGATACTGCCATCATGGCATGGGCGCACCAGCTATCTCACGTTATCACTCGTCTGCAGAACGCCTAGAAGAAATATGAAGACTGGTTTAATTGCTGGAAACTGAACCTTAACGTCGGAAAATCAAAGCTATGTGCTTGAACTGAAAGCTCAAGCGTCCTCCGGATTCTCTTGTCCTATTCAATAAGGAATTCGAATGGGTCGACAATTCCAGGTACCTTGGCGTTATAATCAACTCAAGACTCTCCTGGAACTGTCACATGACTTACGTTCTGAACAAAGCAAAGAAGGCTAATTAAAGCCTCATAGCTCTCCTAGGTCGGAACAGTGCCCTCAGGATCGACAATAAATTGCTACTATATAAGACGATGATTCGGACCATCCACATGTAAAAGCAGATGGAGTGAACTCCAGTCGTTCCAGAATGTTACACTGAGGACCATTGCCCAGCATGGTAGAAGGACCGTAAAAAATCATTGCATCCACTCGGATCTGAACATTACTCTCCTTGGTAAGTGTGTCCAAGAACTCCTGATGAACATGGTGCAGACGTTGAAGAGCCATAATAATGACCTGGTGGCTGGAATACTAAACAACCAGATGGAAATGGCATACAAAAAATAGAAAACCGAGGCATATTCTTGATGTCAACTTCGAAGACATTGGCAACGTTCCCTTCCCTGATTATTGGAAAATGTGTTACCCCCCCCTCCCCTCTCCCAATTTTCTGACAATCGTCAATCATTTTTTTTCATAATGTGGAAGACCTCTGGGGTTAGTCAGGCTTTTTGCCTATTTCAGTGTATTTCATGTGAAATTTATTCTGGTAGGGTGAGCTTCGTGAAAGCACTGCTTTCGTCCCACCCGAAGAAAAGTACACTTCACTGTACGATTGTCGATTGTCGGGAGGTGCTTATACCACCTTCCCCCTCCCACTCTCCAGATAATCGTCAATCTTTTTTTTTGTTTTGTTTTGTCATAATGTGGAAGACCTCCTTGGGTTAGTCAGGCTTCTTGCCTATTTCTGTGTATTTCATGTGGAATTTATTCTGGTGGGATGAGCTTCGTGAAAGAATTGCTTTCGTCCCACCTGAAGAAATGTACACTTCACTGTAGACCTAGTTCACTGTTCGATTATCGATTGTCTGGGGTGCTTATCATAAGAACTCCAGCCTGCAGCACACACCAGGCGTAAATATTTTGAAGAATTCAAAATTGTAAGTAGCTTTCACAGTTTATAGTTTTCTCTCTCAATTAACTTTGTTTTTCATTTCGATAGCTTAAAATCTTGCACATAATTATTTTTTATTGAAATTTTATTGAAATTACCGGACTGAAATCAGACTAACGTAAACTATAAACATGGGGAAATGGGCGAAATATTCGAAACAATATAGAGCGCCAGAAATGTTTAAGTCATTGATTCAAGATATTGGTAATGAATAATATTCCTTGATTATTGATTGAATCAACTGATGTTGCAACCACTAAATACATGCGCTGTTGTATACGTCATTACAGTCACATTCGAAAAAATGTCATAACTTTTTTAGGTTTAATAACTATAGTTAAAACCACCCATCAAAATTGTATAGCAAACGCAAGGTTGAATTTAAATAACATTATTGCATTAGACCTCGATGGGGGCATGCAATATATATGGTCAGAATAATTCTCTTTATACCATGTTAAAGCAAAATAATCCAGATATTATTTTGGTCAAGTGCATCTGCCATTCGATTCATTTATGCTGTGAAAAAAGAAATTAATCCTGGTTTATGAAATAAAATTTTTTTGTTGTTTGCATGTTCGTTTTTATTATTATATATTTTATTATGAATTACTTCGAATATTATGTACAGTAATTTAAAATCATCTGGCTTTCAAAGTCCCGTGGTTTTTATGGGCTTCTTTGTGCTTAGTCCAGCGGTTTTTGGGCTGCTTTGTGGACGGGTTTAGGATTTCCGATGTAGAAATATCTGGCAACACTGACTGGGGCTTTAAACTAGATCGCGACGTCGAGCTAGCTTGGCCGCGATGCATTCTGGGACTGGGAACACGAGCATGGCCATTGTCTTTAGATAGTAGATGGTCATCCAACTGCACTTAAAAATGAAGCTAAAGTTTCTAGCTCCCGATAGGGTGGGAACTCCTATGAAAAATACCGCTGCATATAGACCTTTTTTAGCGGAAGTTGTGCTCACGCAGTCACGTGACTTGGCCGCCACGAAGCATTTGGATTAAGCTTTTGTTCTGGATAAAAAATGACTGATTTAATCGCAGATAAGATGAAAACTAATTTAAAATACAAAAATGTAAAATGCTTGATCATTTAAACAGTTAGATTATTATTTACATAAATTTCAAGAGACAGAAATATACGAGGGTTGTACCAAAAGTAAGGTTCCCATATTTTTTACAAGTAGAAAACATTGTTTATTGTTATTAATTTATACATCGTTGAAAAGCTTACACTGTTGTCTATTTTTCAACATAGTCTCCATTTTTTTCGACACACTTTTGAAGACGGTGCTCCAGCTTTTGTATTCCTAAGTCGAAGAAGTCTCCCGCCAATCCGTTGAGGAAGCGTGTGCCGTGGGAACCTTCAGGAATGCGTTCAACACGTTCACGGACAGTGACCCTCCGATCTTTCAGCAGCTCACTGTTGATCTTCTGGGCAATCGAATCTGAAACCGGCGGTCTTCCACTCCGTTCTTCATCGTGAACTTCCGTGCGACCCTCAGCAAAAGCCCTGCACCATTTTCTGACGTGCTGAACGGAATGCACTTTTCACCATAAACCTCAGTCAGTTGCCGATGAATCTCCACGGGCGGTAACTTCCTTGCGTGCAGAAACCGGATTACGGCTCGAACCTCGCACTTGGCGAGAGCGGCGATCAACACTTCCATCTCTGACGGCTGCCAAGCGAACACTGAGCGCCGTAGCGAATCGCTCGAGAGTGGGCTCGAGAGTGCGGGAACCACTGCGCACGGCACTGTTGTCGGATTTAGCCTAGCACCTTCCCTCGAGGCTGTAGCTCATTGGGAACCTTACTTTTGGTACAACCCTCGTATATTTCATTAAACTTACAGTTTTCATATAACTTTATTGCACATGTTTTACACAAAATATATGTAGACTATAGATTATATATTTCTTTTAATACGAGGATTGAGACATAAGTCATGGCAACTATTTTTATGAGAATTCGAGAGTGGATGGAAAATGTGAAATATACAGATGAAATATACAAATTCGTTGTCTTCACTCTCCGCACATCGCGCGATGACTGATCATGCGACCAAGGTAAATGAAATTTTTGTCAATTTAACTATCACTGCTTAGCCATTTACTGTGACTAGATAGAAAAGGGGGTATACATCAGTTCGTTAGAGGGGTGTCCCCCCCCCCCCTACCCCCAGTTGTTATTAAAAAATAGTCACTTACCTTGGTCGCACGATCAGTCATCGTGTGATGCGCAAGATAGTGAAGATTAACCATTAAAGATAGTGAAGAATAAAACTTAACGAAATGTAAACGCACTAGCAGCATATACTTTCTGTATAAATTCTTATGTAAATTCCTAGTTATCCGTTGCTAAAAAGTTGGTTATCCGGATCAGTACACTGAAAGCTGACATCTTAAGCCCAAGTTTTGTTCAACTCTGGTTACATACATCCTGCACTGCCGTTGAGTAAGAATTGATTTGTGGAAACATAATACACCACAGTAGTCAATATTCATGATTACATACCTAAATACGCACTCAGTCTTTTCTAAACTCGATGACTTGCATGTCTTATTATGGACTAATTCCATTGATCATTGTTGTATTGCTGAAAAGTTGTTGACTTCAATGTGCGATACTGAACCTATTACAATATCCGGTTATAATATTTTTAGAGCGGTTCAGCAAACCAGAGGCGGTGGAGTGCTGATTTTTGTGGTTGATACAATTAAGACATACCTTCAGCGTAGAAGGTCTGGAGTATGTCACTGTTAAATGCTTGATAGGAACTACAACCTCTGACAATTAAGTTGGTGAATGAGTTCACACAACAAAATGCAAAACAGATAGAGCCACATTTACTTTATTGTCCTTCGAAATAATCACCCTGGAAGGCAATACACACTTGGGATCGGGTGTATAAGTCCTGGAAGCTCCTTAGGGATGGCTTTAAGTTCACATGTCACATTTGCTTGAATGTCTGGAATGTCCGCAAATCTGTGTCCCTTTAAGGCCCGTTTCAGCCGTGGTAACAAGAAAAAGTCTGCGAGTACCAAGTTTGGTGAATAAGGTAGATGAGCTATGGATACGACCCCTTTGTTGGCCAGAAACTGTTGTACGATTACAACAGTGTTCCTCTTTGATCCATTATCCACAGTTGCGGGCGCACGCTACACCTTCAACTGAAGAAACGAGCATCTGCTAAACCATTGCACGCACAAACGTGACCTATCTGAACTTGCTTAGACAATGACTGGGCTTGTATTCACATGCATTGTTACTCGTGTAAAGCTCGCACAGATTAGGGTGTGACATCATTCACCGAACTTAATTGTCAGAGGTTGCACATGGACAGTCTTTACTCTCATCTATCGACCGACGTATATACCAATGGAACTCTATACAGCAGTGACTAGCAATCTGGATGAAGGTTATGTGAACGTTGTTTTGGGGGATTTCAACTGCAACGTCTTTTGTGCTTCGAATGATCTGCGCACACTAACAACAAGTACGTCATCTCTCTGACTGAAACAAATTAATAATAGACCTACTGGAGTCAACAATGCTTCTGTAGCGTTCCCCTCCCTCTAATAGTTACCAACAATGACCACATTAATGCAGTTCAGTGGAGTGCTTGGGATTCGGAGCTAGAAAAGTTCGAAGTCCGAATCAACTCAGCACTCAGTTTGAAACTCACACAATTTACTTTATTCAGATTCACTTTATTGATCTAGATACAATTAAACCACTATGATTCTCAGTTTCACTTAGAATATTTAAAGATACAACTAGGGCCCCATGACATATTCAATTTGAACAACTTTCACTCTTAACATTATCCTGAGCGTTGCTCTAACTAATACATGTCGGCACCGGCACGTCCATGCACTGTCATGCTTGTCACCGGGTTAGGAATTATATCCAGAGCTGACGAGCCCTTTTCGCAGCATTGCATCCCCGAATAAATATTCCTTGAAATCTATATATAAATACGCACTCTGTCGTAATACACCTCCTTTATTCATACAAAGTAGGGGGGAAGTGCCGGAACCCCTCTTGGCGGATGCCAACGCTAGACTCGACAGCCACTGGCGAGGTTCTGCAGCTGCACTACTGTTATACAAAATACTTATTCTGCTTTCGACCACATATAGTGCCAAATGGCCAGAACAATGTTCCAAAAACCCTCGCGTTAGCCATGATACATGCACGCTCTTTGATCACAGACTAGTGCCCAGGATGCTTTTTATCAAGAACATAGCGTTAAAACTTTTTTTTTAATCTTATAGGGAAGTACAGCATTCATTATTTTTTTTTTTTACAGAAGCTCAATAGTGGGAAGATTCTCTTTTAAGTGAGGCAGTGAGAATTAATTAACACACGCATGAAAGTACAACGTGAGGACATTGCGGAATCCTCGACGGGAGGCTCGAAGACCCATCATTCACAGAGTTTGCTGACTCCTCGAAAAGGGGCTTTCTTCTCGACAGAATTAAACAATAACGTCATTCACCAAATCCTTGATATTCTTCATCACCTTTTCACGACGAACTTCGATGTAAAGCATCTTGCACAGGACGAAATAAGGTACTCAGGCTGGTCGACATTCGATGGATTCGTTAACATTACAAGGCAAAATCCCAGCTACAAAAATCATTCTTCAGCAAAATAATTAATTCCACTCGAACTTGCTTCCTTCAAAGATAGAACTAAACATCTTGCAATTACTAATCTACCAATATAACGTTACAATGACTAACATTTCTATTTTCTACATTTTCCAAAATAAACGTGTCTGCCAAAACCAAATTCAGCTCAGCTTAAGACTATGTCTGACACATACGAGGACAAAAACCGAACACACAACACAACTCATCACATAACACACAATTTTTTCATTCTCCGAAAATTTTTAACAATTCACTTTAAAAGCCGGGACATTCTTCTCAACATCGCTCCCAACAATACCCACTCCCAAAGGCAAAAAACAACAAACGAATTTATTCTACGGTCAACAGTCATATTTACTGTCTTGTGCCGAAGCAGTGGAAGATAAAAACAACATGTACAAAAGTAATGACGGGAAATAAAAATAAATTTTAATTCACCAAATTACCAAAGAGAGGGTCCCAGCTGCACTCTTTACAAACACATTTATTAACTTTGTTAGTTAAAGCAATATACAATAGACTCAATTGCCCTGCACACATAAGATGCATAAGCAAATATAGCAGAACTATTTATGTGTACGTCGTACAACGTTCTTATTTAGCTGACGTAAGCATTATAATAAAATAAAATAGTCCGACAATGGCTTCACCTGGAATTAAAAGTTCCATCCTATAATGTGCAATAGCACTAATATTAAACGTCCACATTAGGAGCAATGGGCCTTGTAGCGACAAGAATGCTCGATATGCATAACTGTGGTATAAGTCTATATGGATAATAGCTTTCGCACCAAATGTCTTTTTAGGACTAATAAAACACTTTCATTCAATAATGCGCAATAGCATTAATAATATAACTTCTAAACTAGGAGCAACGAGCCTTATAGTGAAATAACTGCCCAATATGCATAACTGTGGTATAAGTGAATCTTACTACAACAAGACTCCCAACTGTCTCTTTAAGAATTAGAAAATACTTGGTTCCCAATCCATTATGCAATATGATAGAATAAACTCCTGGGCGCAATAACCCTCCTTAATAGAAAAACATATTGAGAAAGAACTTAGTGCGACTTCCTGGTCCTCGATATATCCGTGAGATAAATATCCATCCCAAGAGAGATAAATATAAATATAACTGCCATAGTGCTTGACAACTTAGTAGAGGTACGTGGAGAAATAGCTTGGACGAGCGCGCTCCCAATCCAACAATCTCGGAGCCGCTAATAATGAAACCCAGCTGGTTATTCTTTCTGCAAACTCACGGACCCGCCGAGATCTTCTGCCAGGTAAGCTTTCAGTGTCCATGGGAATATATACACACAACGGATACCAGCACTGCCATTTGCATTGAGGATACTCCCTTCCTTGAGTTTAATTTCATTGCTGGAGAGGTCCAACACACACAAAAGTGAATCACTCATATATCCCGGTAATGGCGACTCTAAAGCTTGCCGTTCGTAACCACTGTTCATTTTCTTCCTGAAAACCCTCTGGCAACAGTCTTTAACAAACCAGTCTAACTCTCCCTTCCTCCTAACTGCTCTTTCTCCTCCTTTTGGTAAATTTTCCTCTGACGTCTTTTTTGTCATCTCTCTTTCTCTCTCTCCATTCGCTCTTTTTTCCGCTGATGTGAATGATGCTGATTGTGACAATGATCGCTTCAATGTTTCGTGTTCGATTCTTCCTCAGAGCTCAAAATGATGATGATGACACTGCCGGCGATGACGTCACTCTATCGGGCTCTCCTCTCTCGCGATCGGAATTTTGCCCTGACATTCTCCCCCACCTTGAACGCAGCGAATTGTCCTTATAGAGAAGAGCCTGCGAAATATTTTTATTTTTTAAGAAGCTAATACAGTCCCGTTGATTCACCTGCTGCCCAGACTGGCCTTTTCTTTTCTTATTGTAAAAATCGCTTGGCCAAATACTATGTACAGGCATTTGTTACTTACTGTGTTCATTGCAATTATTTTTATACTTCATATTATATATCGCTTGCATACTATCGCAGTTTTTAGATTTTTGGCAACGATGCTTAAAATGGGAGAACTTGATTTGTGTTTGTTGATTTGGAGTCGTGTCAGTTTCACATTCCGAGAGTACAGTCATCCATGAGATCGCATCATAATTTTGCGAATCCTCTTCTCTTTTTAAACTTTTACTATCACGTACCTGTGATTTACCTCTGCGTTGCTTTTTTAAACCATCAACTGCAGACTTTTTATCGCACTTTTTAACTTGGTTTAAATGCCTTTGAGAAGGATTTGAAGAATGCAGTGACAACACTGGTACCGTGTTAGAGCCCTGCTTTTCTGGATTCTTCTTTTTACTATGTCGTTGCCATACTTTTTGATGCACATATTAGTTTGCACATAATTATGACCACCATTCCTAATATCACCATCGGTATTCTACTGTACTCCATTTTGCTCATTGGCTACCTTAGGAGTCTCTTTATTAGGCAATTTACTTAAAACCTCTATCGCTAAGGCTTGTTTTAACCGACTAAGCAATTCTTGAGTTACAGTTTCACATGACGAATTATACCACAATCTGTCATTTGGCAACTAACATCTACAGCCATTTTATTTATATTGGTTTGATGAGCAAGTCCCTGACTGGGCTGCTGTCTATCATTTAATTTTAACCAACTAGTTCTTTCTTGTGCATTATCACATTTGAGCCTTGTTCAGACTAATCCTTTAATTACTTGGTCTTCTAATTTTTGCTCCTTATTTTCACTTTTATTCATTACTGTATTCTCTATACATCTATTTTCCTCGCGATTATCCACTTTCGTTACCATTAAACTAGTAGTTTTTAACATATTAGCAGTTTTTAAAACAACTACTATCACTAGATACGGAATTTAACCGTCGGGCCTCTTCGTATGCGTCTGAGATAATTTTACGGCAATTGCCCCTTCTCCCATATCTGTGTACTCTTCAAACATTAATCATATTAATGTCTAATACATTCGAAGAATAGTTTTTATTCGACTGTGTAAAATTAATACTGTTTTTAGGCTGCCAACAGCAAACGGCTTCTTGAAACAATTCTTCCATAGAAGCATTTTCATACTCACTCAGATGTACTGTAAGGTTTGAGGATTAATTAGCCAGAATTAGAATATTTAGATTAATTTTGCAAATGAGTTATTTACACTCGCACTTGTAATTATTTATCCAGATTCAGAATTTAGGATTTTATGTAATTTAGGATTCAGAGAGGACGAGAATGTTTACTGAGCAGACAGATTGAGAAGACACAGTAGCCCATTTCCAGTTCAATGTCTCAATGGCCAATTCTTTAATTCCTTACATAATTTCATTCTTACATATTGTTCTCTTATTATCGTATTTGGGAACGGATTATTTAATTCTATTAAACAGAGGGAAGGACAGTTATAATGTACCTTAGAACAGTCACATTATCCATAGAGAACCCTGATTACCTTAATCTAAATTCTATATTTTATCCAGTTAACTGTTTTGTTGGTATTTACTAAAGTCTTTCATTCAGACCTTTATTCAGTAACAATATGGCAAAATGCTAAGTCAGTAGGTCACATTCATTGTTACTTTGTAGCCATTGGAGCCGTTATTTCTTTGTAAATTTAGAAAGAAATAGAACATTTAAAATTTGAGTTCCTGTTGAACATTGTTACTAGTTTGAAATGATTATTGCTAATATAAAATTATTGTTACACCAAGAAATTCCGATCATTATTTAAGAAGCTTTAATCTAACGAATTCTTAACTGACCATCACTTGTTGTATACCTTAAAAAGAAATCATTAAGCTTTTACTTGAAATTGTGTTTATCTACTGAAACATATAATAGGTCAAATTGCCACAAGTCATTTCTTAATTACTATTTACATAATGTTATTTGAATCTTAACTGAGCTTAATCATTGGCATTACTTTTCATACAATATTGTTTTATATACCCTTGTTGAATATTGAATAAACATTATATTTTAAATTGTTAAATCAGTCTAAATGCCTATTCTTTTCTTCTCGGGCGACCCTGTGTGCAGAGGATGTAAGGAAGATAATCTTAAACGTTATCATAAACTTTGTGAATAGTATAATTCACTGGTGCAGTCTTTTACCAAACTTAATTTAGTATTTACTCGAACATAAATCTATGTATATTATCCCCAGGAATCATACATAACTGGCGCAGCTGACAGGATATTGTAGCGATTTAATTAAGCATAATCAAATAAGAGTATTTACATAGGCACAATTAGTTGCATTAATTACATGCCTTAATTTGTGAAGTAATTATTAAAGCAAAATTAAGACCTGAGATAAAAGAAAGGCACTGTTGGGAAATTAATACTTTAGAGATAAGCTAACAAAATAAGTTAGTTAATCTCGATGAATCAAGACCCTGTGTTACAGTCATTTGCGCTAGCTGGCGAGATAACGCCAAATGATGGATCTACGGATCCCGAAAAATTCTTTCTAAGTTTGGATGAGGTGGGAAAGGTGATGAATTGGGGCTCGGAGACAAAATTTAATGTTGCAAAAATTAAGCTAGCAGGGGATGCACATTTTTACTGTAGAGAGGATGAGGAAATGTGAACAGTTACAACCTATGAAACCTTAAGAAAAGCGTTGAAAGAGCGATTTGGAAAAGAGCTTAAAAGAGAAAGTGAAAGATTATTCAGAGAATGTAAATAAAGTGCACAAGAATCAGTATGTCAGTATGCAACATGGGTACAGTGTCTAGGAAATAAAACAAAGCGCAAGATAGTAGGAGAGGACACGCAAGTAGAAATAAAGCGTGCATATGCTCAGGAAATATTAGATGAAAAAATTGTAGAAAGATTTATAGAGGTCTTAGTACCACCAATAAGAAGAGTTGTTATGTTTCAGAAACCAGAGAACTTGAAACAAGCGATAGAACAGGCTGAAGAGAAGGAGGAAATTGTAAAGAAAAGGGGTTTAGAGGGGTATGTTTGGAATCCAATTGGGAAAGAAACAAGAGTGTCATTGAGCCCAGAGGCAGAGGAATGAATTAGTAGGCATATAGAGGAGAGAGTGCATAGAAAAGAAAGCACGAATACCTACCGTGAGCGCACAGTAAGCGAAAGAAGGCAGAGCGAATATTACCGCTCGGCCGCACAAAGCAATCCGCCGCGACAAGGTGAAGCATGAGATGATTTTTTACAGTGCTTACAGCCAGGTCATAAAAGAAAGGATTGTTTAAATAAGGCATTTCACAGGGTCAACTGTTATTATTGTTTAAAGGAAGGGCATTCGATCTGTAATTGCAAAGAAAGGTTACAAAAAAGCAGAAAAAGGAAATTAAATTACAACAGGTGGATGCTAAGATATTAAAGGAACAGACGACTCAGACACATGAGCGTGCGAACAGCCCCCCTCCGAAGGGAAAGGAAGAGAAGGAGGCAGATGTACGAGAAACGTTACAGATGATACACATTTCGTGGGATCCCGGAGAATTAATGATTGAAGTCACATTAGGAGAGGTGAAAATAAAAATCCTGGTTGATAGTGGAGCAAAAATTACTCTATTAGGTGAGAATAGGTACAAAAAATAATTGAATTGGGGTATAAAGTTACCGAGGTTAAAGAACCCGCTATAAAATTGGTCGGGGTCACGGAACATAAATTCCCTACCAAAGGCATTTATTTGATTAAATTTATAGTTACATTAAATTAAATTAAATTAAATTAAATTAAATTAAATTCGGCACAAAAATATACATGTTAAAATGTTATATTTGGGAAAGAAGAGAAGACATACCTTACCAAGCTAAATTAGGCAGAGATGCCCTTTCCAAATATGAACTTATAATCAATTTCCAAAATGGAGTGTTACATGCAAGGGATAATGATATTCCTTTTGCAGGCCGCAGGTCAGGAACAATACTTAGAAGTCCCACCTCCGAAATTTCAAACATTAGAGAATTTATGGAAACTGTTCCTGTTCGTAGTACAAGAAAAATTTCCATCCCCCCCCCCCCCTATTCAGAGTCTGTTTGTGAAGGCAGGTTGGCGAGTCAAGCTTATAGAGAGCGTATTGGTGTACTTGAACCAAAAGATCTTTCAGAGCCAGGTTTGTTAGCAGCTAAAGTTTTAGTTAAAGTATCGCAAAAGGATACAATCCCAATTCGAATACTACTTTATTCAGGAGAGACTGTTATAATACAGGCAAATAAAACTATTGGGCATCTGAGCGAGGTAGAGGAGAAGGTGGAGTTAAGTTCCTCCATGGAGGAAGGAAAAGAAACTGAATTAACAAAAGAAGAATTTATGAAATTATTTCACTTAGATCACTTATCCCTTGATAAAAGAATACCATTGGAAGATTTGTTGTACAAATTTAATGGCACATTCTCGCATTTTGAGTGGGATTTGGGATGTTGTAAGATTGAACACCACAAGATTGATACCGGTTCCTCCTCCGCTGTAGCTCAGCCCCCATACAGAATTCCTTATTCACAGCGAGGTATCATGAAGAAAATGATAAAGAACTTGTTGACACATCAGGTCATTGAACCCAGTTTAAGCCCATGGAATGCACCAGCATTGTTAGTTAAGAAAAAGGATGGGTCTTATCGATTCGTGGTAGACTATCGTAAATTGAACAAAGTTACCACGGTTGATTATTCCCCCTACCCAACGTGAATGAAACCTTATTTACCAACCTTGAGTCAGCTAGGAAAATCGAAATATTTCAGCGTATTAGATGCGAATCAAGGTTATTTTCAACTTGAAATCAGTGATTCAGAAAAGACATCGTTCAGTACCCCAGATGCAAAATTTCAGTTTAAGCAATTGCCTATGGTTTTAAACAATTTACCAGCGCTATGGCAAAGAGCCAGCAATTTCATAGCCAGAGGCCTACAGGACCGTATTCAATGTAGATGACTTCATTACATTTAATGAGACATTCGCTGAACATTTAGACAGTTTAAAGATGTTGTTTATAAGGTTACAGGAAGCAAATCTCAAGTTTAAACCCCGTAAGTGTCAATTTCTCAATGACGAAGTTAAGTTCTTAGCCCATGTAGTTTCTGAACATGGTATACTCCAGATCAAGAGAAAATCACAGTTGTAAAAAATTTTCCTATACCAAAAAAATGTTAAAGAAATTCAATCTTTTCTGGGATTGGCAAATTATTAAAGGAGGCATGTGAAATCTTTCAGAGCCATTACAAAGCCATTAACTGAATTAACTAAATTAGAAATCCCGTTTATTTGGTGCGATGAAGTAGAGAGAGCATTCCTAAACCTTAAGCAACTCTTAGTTTCTACACCAATATTAATAAGTCCGATTTTTCCAAACCATTTATAGTCGCCACAGATGCGAGCTCATATGCTTTAGGCGCAGTATTATCTCAGCGCTTCAATGGAAAGGAACAACCTATTGCATATTGCAGTCGTTTATTAAAAAAGAGTGAACTGAATTACTCGGTGATCGAAAAAGAATGTTTGGGAGTAGTGTACACCATTAAGCAATTTAGAGTGTACTTGTATGATATGAATTCACATTGCAAACCGATCATTGTCCTGTTTCTTCGCTATTTAATCTCAGAGACCCTGCTTCGAAGTTTGCCCACTGGGCGTTGGCGTTATCCAAATTTAATTTTGAGATTGTACAAAAACCCGGGATTAAAAACACAAATGCCGATGGCCTGTCTCGAGTTCCTATCTCAGCAGTGGCAGAATACGAGCCACTGATATGTAAATAGGAAATAGCCAAGGAACAGCAGTTAGAGAAGGAATGGAGAGGGATTCGAGAGTATTTCAAGGGCACAGCCGTGAAACCATCCCCTCCCAATTGGCCGGACAAAGAAGAAAACTTTTTTATGGATGAGGATGATGTTTTGTACCATTTTAAAAGGTCACAAGATGGAAAGGAAATATGGGAGCAGGTTGTCATTCCGAATAGTTTGAGAAACCACATTCTATACTTATATCACGACATTCCATCCAATGGTCACATAAGATCCAAGAAGATGCGAGTCAAAATTGGTAAACAGTATTATTGGCCAACCATGCGAGCAGATATTCAGAGATATTGTGCTGAATGTGAAAGTTGTCAGCTTCATGCAGTTCGACCAAAACGTAAAGAGCAACCATTATAGAGTTTTCACCAGTAAAACATCCATTTTATCGTATTGCCGCCGACATTTTGGGGCCAATTACATCTTCCTATGAAGGATTTAAGTACATTCTAGTGGTCACGGACCATTATTCAAGATATTTGGAAGCTGTTCCGTTGATGGACCAAACTGCGAAAACAGTAGCTAAAACACTTTAGTCACCAGTGTATTCAATCAACATTCAATTCCGATCCAGTTACTCACCGATAGAGGATCAAACTTTACTTCTGAACTCCTATGAGAAGTTTGCAAGATATTGGGTATCAAAAAACTTTTCACTACAAAGACTGAACTGTTGAAAGACTGAACAAAGTTTTAATCCAGATGATAAAGCACTACGTAAAAAAAAGTCAAAGAGACTGGCCGACGTAGCTATCGTTTTGTATGGTCGCATATAATTCCAGTCCACACTCGTCATTAGGAGAAAGTCCATTTCTACTATTTTACAGAATGAGATTCCATCCTCCCAAGTGACCCAATCACCGCGCCGAGAAGGCCATATTATGGCGTTGACAAAAATTATGGATGCAAAATAGAAGCTCGCCTAAAGTATGCATTTGATTTAGCCGACAAAATGTGAGTGGAACAAGAGAAGAAAAGAAAAGAATATCATGATAGGTGCCATAAGCCTTATTCATTTAAAGTCGACGGCCTCGTGTATTTAGCAATCCATCAAATTAAGCCAGGATTGGTGAAGAAGTTACACCCTACTTATGAGGGACCCTATCATTACCATTGACAATTATTATCCCCCGTCAATTTCTTAATCAAGAACTTGAAGACAAACAAAACTAAGGTCGTCTATGCAAACCGGATAAAACCAAAGGTAGGAGACTTACCCCAAGAGCCCCGCCGCAAGGAAAGACGAGTCCGAGCTCCAGCAGTCGCGCTACCCAAGCCCCAGGCACCGTCAACTTGTCCCGAAGAGGATTCGTTCTGGGGCCCCCCCCCCCCCCGCGATGCCAGAAGCCGAGCCGAACGTGGAGCCCGTGAGACCGCCACCCATCTCAGGAAGAAACAATGAAGCCGGGGGAGCAGGAAATGCAACTCCCTCCAATCCGTACTTACTATGTTCACAAGAGAGTGTTCCCGAGGTCGCCTGGGTGCTCCCCTCCGTTCAAGACAAACGCACCACTAAAGCTTTAGAACGACGCCCACCCAGCGATGTGTTCCAGTCATTTCAGAGACTGAGCAAGAGACCAAACGCATAGAAGAAGATTTCCCGAGCGAAGAGGACCCCGGCATAATTTCTCAAGTCTCTGCCCTGATAGATGACCTTTCCGCTCCATCTTCTAAGCGAACCCTGTAGTGCCCATTCCTTAGAGTATCTTCGTAGATCATTAAGAGAAATAGTTCACGACTACTTAGGTACTCTCCATGGATAGAGTCGTAAATAAATAATTTTAACAGGGCTAGGATAGTATTGGTACTTTAAATTTTAGATCATAAGAAACTAACCTTGTTGTAACATTAGCCAGCCCCTTGAGTCCATTTAAATTTGCTAGTACTTACTAGAGCAGAAATAAAATTATGGGACACCTGGTAATTAAGGTGTATTTGGAAGAAACCCGTATTGGCAGAGATGGGTTGTGATGAACCAATTCAAAGTGTATTGAAAGAATTGTATATTATATTGTTTTGTGGTTATCTCTCCACCCGATTTGTTCATATATACCACTATGGTTGGTTATATCATGAGCAAAGTTGTGGGAGGTAGTACGATTAATTTCGTTGGTATTTCGAGTAATGTTTGAATTATTTAGGGCTACTCATGTATCTATTGCACACCAACATTTATTTAGAACTATTGTTGAAATTAAATTGAATTATGGGATTTCAAACCAATTTAGCATTACATTAATCGAGTCATTTAGTTCTTAAAAGAAGCCAAATCTTGAAATTTAAAGAACCTTTATTAAGAAAGAAGTACTAATAACAAACTATAAGTACCCAGAAAATTATTAGATTTATCAGTTGCCTTCCTTGAGGTTACCTGCAAAATACACATTACTACGGATAGTGTGGTACTTGGTCAGCTTCAGGGACGTAGCGATATGTTGTTAAGTGAAACCTGTGAAGACATTCATCCATGTTCGATGCCATCATTACGGTCATCCCGGAGAAACGATGAATTAACGAAAATTTAGACTAGTTTCGATATTCAATAATATTGCTCATACGAGCATTGCGCGTCATTGTGGTTGAATTTTTCATTAATTTGATTTACTTATAAGAATTACAGACACTTTTAGAATTAAGTAACAGTATTGTATCGAAGGGGTAGTCCCTGAAAGGTTCAAATTTTATGGTTGGAGCAAATGTTATGATTCCTAGAATCGAGTAATCGTATCAAAACCATGAAATAAGACAGTTTAAATGAAGAAATCCTCACTCCTCTAGATTTAATTAATTAATTGCTACTATTTAAGAAACAGTTTTGAAAAATTTTATTTCTTTCGAATATTATACCCGACATTCCATTTGAAAAGCTTGACCAGCTGGTGACCTAGATAATCAGAGAAAGCTAAACAAACCCAGTCCAACCCCTTTTTCCTTGTAAATGGAAGCAGTCTTGCCTATTGTTCCCGGATTAGCGTTGAAAGAAGAATTTGACTTCCTTGAAATAAAAAAATGAATGAAAAGGAAATATTCTCAGAAAATAAAAAGGTTTTCCTTGCACGAATGATAAATTGAATAAAATTTTAGTGATGTTTAAATTTTTTTCCAATCAATGTACGAGCAATCGATACACATTTATGATAACTATAAATCCTTTAAATTTAATATTTTAAGAGTTGATTCTTTTGTTAGACTATGGGTTAGCCTATCTACTCTCTAGCTTAATAATAAGTAAATGTCACCCACTTGTTCACTACAGATGACAAGACGGGATGGCGGGTGATTAGCTATTAATATGTTATTGTTGTACTCGAGTTATTGTCTAAGAGTTGTTTAAGAGCTCCGAGCCCCCCCACTCTCGACACATTACCGACATTGCGCTGCGATGAAACCTTTATATGGAATTATTTTATGAAGCAATTTAAACTTGTGTAGTGGAAATTGCGTTAACGAGTATCACATATTATTACTGATATATTTTCATATATAGATTTACGTAGTGTACATATTTTGAAACCCTAGGTTACACTTACATTACAACTATTTTATAGGAAACTAGGTTACAATATAGAAGGAGATGAAGCCAGAAACTGGACACAGATTAACAAGAACAACAGGAAACCACTATTCCACATCAGATGTTTATTACAACGTATGCGCATTTCGGCAGCCAAGCTGCCTTCCTCAGCGTATACAAGAACTTCTCTGGTCTGATCAAGTTCTTGTATACGCTGAGGAAGGCAGCTTGGCTGCCGA
>JAHWFO010106482.1:37605-51699 GCA_023313115.1 Rhysida immarginata
GTTTCCTGTTGTTCTTGTTAGGTTACAATAAATACCGTTTTCTTTCCCTCTGTTCTTTTTTCCTTTTTCACTTTAATTTTTGGCCGAGACATTGTGAATGAACTGGCTTTAAGGAACCCTGACGAATCTCCCCAGTCAACTGACACAGGACATCAGCTGATGCTCGAGGACCACACCCCTCCATGCAGATGATGCCAGTGAAGGATGCCTGAGATTGTTCCTGATGCAGAAACCGGAGACCCAACACGGAAGAGAAGAAACTTGAACTTTATGACGTTCCATGTTCAGGAAGCAAGACAGTGCTACATAGTATCAAGTACTCTATGGTGTTTTCATTAAATTAATGTTGTTTAATTCCCAGTGTTTTAGTGAATTCACGTGAACTTTTAAAAGAATACTAGTTATTATTTTACTGTTACATTTCAAATTATCATAAGTAATGAACTATCAATGACTGAATATTGTGTTTTAAACTTCGAACGCTGAAATGTGTTGTTTTAAACAAATTGCTGGTTACAAATTTTGAACTGTGTTAAGAATTTTTATACAGTGTGTTGATTCGAATCAAATCAATTATGTTGTGCACAAAAAAAATTTTCGTTAAGAAAGCCTATAGAAATCATTTATATTTTAAGTAGTAATCACTTATACACTTTATAATGCTTTAATATCGAGTATTTCTTGATAATTATTAATCTACTAACTCATGGATAACCAAATTGTTTTCTTTATTAAGGGAATAATTGAAATTTTTTACGACTTACTTCATCACTAAATGAATATTTTTGAGTTTTGTTAGTTGCCATTTGAGATGTAGGCTTGCCGGCGGTGACTCGATCTGTCTTGCTTCATCATGGAAGATGCTGCGGAGAAGCAAGACGGCCCAGAGGATTTCAGGTAACAGTGCTGCCTCAGGGCGAGGCTTTTCTTGCAGGGGGAGGTATATGTAAGGTTTGAGGATTTATTAGCCAGAATTAGAATATTTAGATTAATTATGCAAATGAGTTATTCACACTCGTGCTTGTAATTATTTAGCCAGATTCAGAATTTAGGATTTTATGTAAAGTTTTAGAAGAGTTTTTTATGCAGAGAAGGATTAAATAAAGTTATTAATTGTTTAAATAATTTTTATGCATGGGTGTTAGGAGTCATTAAAAAGGAGCCAAGTTAATGTTTGACAGAAGGAAAAAATAAGAATCAGTTTACACATCATTGTTTTGTTTGAAAGAATCATATTCAAGGACTGAAAAAGCATTGAGGGAGATAGCTAGTGGAATATAAGAACCGCATGACAGAAGGTAGAAAAACAAGAAAGAGAAGGTAAGATTTGGACTTTAAAATCTGAAGGGAGCAAGAGATAAGATGTGATCACGTGAAAGCAAAAAGTTTATTAGTATAGAATCAGTTAGATAGGTGGTTTTAAGTTTGATTGACAGACGAATTCACATTTTTTGTGATGGTTAATCCGCGTGTGATTGGCTATTGAAAATCGAAAGTGTTGTTAGCTGTTCTAAGAGAAAGAGATAGTCAGATTGGAAAATGTAGCGATTCTATAGAGCAAATGTAAGGAAGCATGACTCCCTGGATTATATTTAATATTGGCTTCCATCAGTTTAAATAATTAGGAATTCTAAAATTGTATCCTAATATTAGTTATTTAGTCAGAGTAATTATGAGTTTATGTCAACAAGTTAGTTAGAGTTCCAGACCAGTCAAGAATGCCCATTAAGCTGAGAAACAGTCTAAGCAATGCAGATTACCCAACAAGCAGTTGGAGGCTGAAAATGGTAGTTCCAGTAAATAAAGCGAGCCCAAAAAAGGTACCCAGATCCAGTATAAGAAGCAAGAGCTGCCCTACCTGTGAGCCACTCTGTTGGATGAGAAGGATCCCCCCTCCAGCCAAGCTGTGGTAGTGGAGAGGACGAGAATGTTTACTGAGCAGACAGATTGAGAAGACACGGTAGCCCATTTCAATGGCCAATTCTTTAATTCCTTACATAATTTCATTCTTACATATTATTTTCTTTTAACATATTTGGGAACGGATTATTTAATTCTATTAAACAGTGGGAAGGACAATTATAACGTACCTCAGAACAGCCACGTTATCTGTAGAGAACCCTGATTACCTTAATCTAAATTCTATATTTTATCCATTTAACTGTTTTGTTGGTATTTACTAAAGTCTTACATTCAGACCTTTATTCAGTAACAATATGGCAAAATGCTAAGTCAGTAGTTCACATTCATTGTTACTTTGTAGATATTAGAGCCATTATTTCTATTGTACATTTAGAAAGAAATAGAACATTTAGAATTTGAGTTCCTGTTGAACATTGTTACTAGTTTGAAATGATTATTGCTAATATATAATTATTGTTACACCAAGAAATTCCGATCATTATTTAAGAAGTTTAATCTAACGAATTCTTAACTGACCTTCACTTGTTGTATACCTTAAAAGGAAATCATCAAGCTTTTACTTGAAATTGTGTTTATCTACTGAAACATATAATAAGTCAAATTGCCACAAGTCATTTCTTAATTACTATTTACATTATGTTATTTGAATCTTAACTGAGCTTGACCAAATTGAATTTCATATTTTAAATTATTATTATCATTGGCATTACTTTTTATACAATATTGTTTTATATACCCTTGTTGAATATTGAATAAACATTATATTTTAAATTGTTAAATCAGTCTAAATGCTTATTCTTTCCTCTCAGGCTTCCCTGTGTGCAGAGGTTTTAGTATGTAAGGAAGATAATCTTAAACGTTATCATAAACTTTTAGATAATATTATAATTCACTGGCACAGTCTTTTACCAAACTTAATTTAGTATTCACTCGATCATAAATTTAGGTATATTATCCCCCAGGAACCTTACAGTACTCTGATGTGATGATGCAGCGTAATCAGGAAATATTTAAAAATTAAACGCTGATTTACTACTTTATGACGTGCCATTAAACTTTTAAATTTACTAATATGAGGCTCTATTGGCCCTCTGAAATATAGCATATATCCCAGTTCATATACAATTTTCTTTGAAAACATAGCCGACTCCTTACACATTTGCTTCTTAACTTTTTGCTGTATTCATTTATTCTCCATAATTCCAACTTTTAACATTCGTCCTCACTTGGACCCCAATCTAAACAGCTTCAATCACTGAAGCCCAAAGAGTCAAAATGAAATAATAAACTTGTAGCATAAACTTGCTGACAACACTGGGCTCAAACAGAGGCCAATTCGTCCGTGCACTGCTACCAAACTTTCCCCCTCACATGTGTCATGTGCTGAAGCAGTGGAAGATAAAAACTACATGTACACAAGTAATGAGGGGAAATAAAAATAAATTTTAATTCACACTTAGAATAAAAATTACCAAAGAGAGGGTCCCGGCCACACTCTTTGCAAATACATTTATAAACTTTGTTAGTTAAAGCAATTTACAATAAACTCAATTGATCTTTATCCCCTGTATTGTTATTGGTTGCCACTAAACGTCACTGTTTTTTACAAAATGCAAATGGCGGACACTGGACGTGTTAACGGCATTTGTTGACTGTATCTTAAGTGAAAGTTTTAATTGATGTTGTTAAAATTTTTATTGCTATGGTTAAATATTGTTGTATTCCCAATTGTCAGAGTGAGGAGAAAGAAATAAACATCATTAGAAAATAATTTTATAGATAATTTGGAAATGACTATGAAATTAAAATTATGAAAGGTTATCAGTAAACATTTAAATCATTATATTTTGCAAATTTCAGGTTAATAATGTATGTTAAATTAATAAAGATAATAATAAAAATATTTAAAGTAGTAAAATCCTATGGAAAATGTAAAAAAAGTGAATTTTACTCAAATCACAAATGCTTACAACACGACCAAGGGACGTCATTTTTTATGTGGTCACATGGGTAGTCAAGGCTACGAAGGCCAAAAAAGTGTGTGAGAATGAGTGTTTATGATAAAGGTCAATTGTCCTACACACATAAGACGCAAAAAACTTCCGAGCAAATAAAGCAAAACTATTTATGTGTACGTCATACACAGTTCTTATTTAGCTGATGTAAGCATTAACATAAAATAACATAGTTCGACAATGGCTTCACCTGGAATTAAAAGTTCCATCCTATAATGCGCAATAGCATTAATATTAAAAATCCACATTAGGAGCAACGGGCCTTATAGCGACATGACTGCTCGATATGCATAACTATGTTATAAGTCTATGTGGATTGGCACCAAATGACTTTTTAGGACTAATAAAACACTTCCATTCAATAATGCGCAATAGCATTAATAAATTAACTTCTAAACTAGGAGCAACAGGTCTTATAGTGAAATAACTGCCCATTATGCATAACTGTGGTATAAGTGAATCTTACTACAACAAGACTCCCAACTGTCTCTTTAAGAATTAGAAAATACTTGGATCCCAATCCATTATGCAATATGACAGAATAAACTCCTGGGTGCAATAACCCTCCTTAATAGAAAAACAAATTGAGAAAGAACTTAGTGCGACTTCTGGTCCCCGATATATCCGTGAGATAAATATCCATCCCAAGAGAGATAAATATAAATATAACTGCCATAGTGCCTTGACAACATAGTAGAGGTACGTGGAGAAATAGCTTGGACAAGTGCGCTCCCAATCCAACAATCTCGGAGCCGCTAATAATGAAATTTTATTCTTTCTGGTTATTCTTTCTGCAAATTCACGGACCCACCGAGGTCTTCCGCCAGGTAAGCTTTCAGTGTCCATGGCAATATATACACACCCAACAGATACCAGCACTGCCGTTTGCATTGAGGATACTCCCTTCCTTGAGTTTAATTTCATTGCTGGAGAGGTCCAACACACACAAAAGTGAATTACTCACGTATGCCAGTAATGGCGACTCTAAAGCTTGCCGTTCGTAACCACTGTTCGTTTTTGTCCTGTAAAACCCTCTGGCAACAGTCTTTAACAAACAAGTCTATGCCTGCCTTTTCTTCTCTCAGCAAATTCCCATTCTCTCCATTTACCGTCTTATCTCTCTCTTTCTTTCTCCGGTCGAAAAACACTACCTTCCTCCTTCTAACCGCTTTTTCTCCTCCAAATGAAAAATTTTCCTCTGACGTCTTTTTCGTCATCGCTCTTTCTCTCTCTCCATTCGCTCTTTTTTCCGCTGATGCAAATGACACTGACTCTGACAACTATCGCTCAATCTTTCGTGTTCGATTCTACCTCAGAGCTCGAAACGATAATGATGACACTGCTGGTGATGAAGTCACTCTATCGGGCTCTCCTCTCTCGCGATCGGAATTTTGCCTTGACATTTACCCATTAAAACACACTATTAAAAGGGATTTTCTATTAAATATTACTTAAAAATGCAATAAACCAAAACACAAATAACCTAACACACTCCACACAGCGACACACCCCCTCTCACTCACACACGATCTTTCTTAACCAAACAAATACAAAATGAGTAGGTAAAACTTCTACATACTACAAACTAGATTAATAATAGCATATACCAAAATATACAAATATAAATACACAATAAAAAAATTAAATAAATTTTGCCCTTCACCATACACACATCACTACCAGCTAACCTCGTACGTCACATGCGCCCGATAAAAGATCTCGAACATACCCTGCGAAGGGTTACGTTTGAGCACTACAAATACCCCAACCACAGAAACACACACACTCAAAATCTCACTAATTTCCAACACAAGCACACTTATATACTGTTGCGTACCTTTACACCCTCTACAGTATTAAAATTATTTTTTTTTTTCTTCGACGTTTTACGATAGTCTTTTCTGCTATCATTATCTCTGTTCGCAGACTCTTCCAACGTCGTGTTTCTATCCCTCCACGACTTATCGATATTCCTGATTCCGGTCACCCATTATTTACCCTTTGACTATTGCAGCTCCCATGTTTAACGGTGTAGGTAATCCGCTAACTTTGTACCTTACGCTTTAATATTTCTTTAAACGGAGGTTACCGTAGTCCCCCTCCACCTTTTGTTATAAAGGGATTACTCGACGCGTTCGGTTAGCGTCAGTTTTACTGGTTAATGATAATTTTTCGCCTGGGAAATTAAAAATGTCAATTTTTCCTTCGCGTCATTTCTCCTTTTTTCTTAGGTTATTATTCCCATAGAAAATTTACATTGGTCGCTTGAGGATCTTTTTGACTATATTAATTTTTCCGTCAAGGCTTTTAGTTAAGCGTTCGGAGTTCGTAAGTTTACCTAATTCCGTTTATTAGAATTATTCCGTGCGTGAGCTCAATGTCTTCTCTCGTCGTCTTTTAATAATGACGCGTTTCTTAGAAATGATATCTCCCGTTTGCTTTTTCAAGCCTGATTATTTAAAATTCATCTCTCTCTTTGCTGTACCTTATACATGTTTTCTTAAGAACGCTCTTTCACGAACTATTAAATTTGGGGAACCTTTTTTTTTTGCAGTATAGTTTTTTCGTGTTTTAAAAAATTTAATTTCTAGGAGAAATTTTAAATTTTTTTTATGAAATACGATTTTCGTTAATTGTCTTTTCTTTCCCCGAGGTTCGTCCTCATCGCTATTGTTAAAAGTTTCACGTTTTTCTTTGTTGCCATTGTTTAGTCGTCGTTGTATTAAATAGCTCGTTTTCTTGGAGCAAATATGTCTTTTCCTTTCCAAGAACTCGGAAGTTCTGTCACGCGGGACGTGATATTTAAATATTTTTTTTGTTCTGGTAGGTTTGCTGTTAACTAAAAGTAGTATGTTTAATCAGTATCAGCTCGGTCTCTGAATCGGCATCATCAGCTCCTCTCCCATCTCTGGGATATCGAGATGGATATACAGTTAATAGATGTTAGTAACTTTTATTGTGCAATCTTGGGTTAAGATTTCGTCAGGCCACATCTGAGGAGCCTACGAGTTTTTTTTTTGATTATGTGTGGTTTTCCGACATGATGTCGACCATCTTTTGTTTGCTACTTTGTTTTCTTTTGCCGATGTAGTGTTCGGCTGATCATCAGGTATGCTTCAAGTCGCCTAACGACTTTAGTTCGTTGGACATAGGAATGTTTTGTCCCGTCCAAGATATGATGTGGATCCCATTGTCCTTTGGCTGCTTCCGTCTTACGGCTGATTCCGGAGTGATGCTTTAGTTCGTCGTTCGACTTGGGGTTGTACTGGAACCTTCATAATGCAACGTGCTGGTGTTCAACAGGAAACTAACCCATTCAGATGAATTTCTGTCATCTATGTTCCGATTTCCGAGATGTTTTTAGAAAACCGACTTTTCTTTTTTGGACTTTGTTTGATTAATAATCTTTAATAATTTACTTTCCTTATGATTTTTAAATCCTTTTAATTGAGAGTATCTTACTTTTTTTTTCTTTTATTTCTTGATGATACTTTGTTAATATTGTTTTGTTTTTCAGGACCTCGACCATGTTGTTCCCGTCTTACCCGGTCATCACCTCTTATGTCGTGTGTCTACCCTTTGGTCTGTCTTGCCTTTCCCGTATTATTCCTCTTAGTGTTATCCCGTCGTATTTAATCTAGCGTTATTTTGTTGCCCGTCCTTCGGATTCCTTGTGGAAGAGGTCTAATGGTTTGATGATTATAATTTTAATCTCTACCTTTTTTGTGGAGTTGCTTATTTGAATATCACATAACGTTTGTTTGTTTTCTAGTATCATTTAAGAATTTATGAAAACCTATTTTTTTTTTATTTCCAATTTTTGCTTTTTTTTTTTGCTGTCAGTTTCTCTTTATTTTTTGCAGTACAAGCACCGCACCACACCTTTCTAAGGGTTTGATCCTCGATCCTTCCCGAGTTTTCCTTTTCGCCTTCCATGGCATCAACAAGTGGCTTCATCTGCAGATTTCTGATTTTTGACTGTACCTGAAGTGGACTCGATGTACTTTCAACCTTTGTTGCCATTCCAGTCTTACCGTTAGTTGGTTCCCGACCTTTGCTTGTTATCTGCTGTCTGCATCATCTACCTATATTCTGTCAGCAATAAAGAAAATATTTATTTGGACTTCTCTAGTTTTTTCTTTACTGAAAGGTTTTCTTGGGGTATTGAATTATTAGCACTTGTGATCTGGGGTTAAAGTAACTTATAGTTCGCATTTTTCTTTGACATTTTATTCATTTAAGTTAACTGGGGGGTTAACGCTATTTCTACATTATTAACTTTCCTTTTAATCTTTATTTACCTGATGGGCTAGTCCTAGTTAATATTACTATCTTTTTGGGTTTTGCTGATTATTACACCTTTTGTGTCTTTCTTAAGGGAAGGTCGGGTTTTTCTTTTATTCCCTCTGGAGCTCAACGTGACGGTAAACACGACTTGGTTTACTAGGACGTTACAATACCTAAATAATACCACACCTATTCTAAATGAGTCACAACTATAACGCAAAACAAAATCCACTATAAGTTCATTTGCCTCACCACTCCAGTTCACAAAATCCAGTTTCACCCCTATTCAAAAATGCCGGCGGGCACTCGAACTCATCCATACTACCTGCAGACTCCACCACTTCATCATCCCAAGTGTCACCGCCTACCTTTTCAGCCACCTGCTGCACACAATATGAGCTAGCTACCTGCTCACCTTTTGACTTTGTACTTGCCCGCCCGGTTTTTGTAATGCTTATTTTAGTGCTACCTTGAGCCTCCTTACTCTGTTTACTAGGACTTCCTCCTTTACCCCTTCCAATCCGTTTTTTGAGGCCCCGAATCTTACCTGTCCTTACATTCTGCAAACTTCCTTCTACCCCATCCGAAGCTCTATTATTCCTAATCTGTGATTGGTCAACTGTTTGTTTCTGGATTTCGTGGAACACCTTAAAGCCTTCACGCCAGACATGTGTTTTTTCCTCCTTCTCCCCTACCCCTACCTTACCAGTCCCATCCTTAGGGGTCAGGGTTGCTTCATTCTCAGATACTTCTCCAGACAATGGACCTACAGCAAGCATTCCAGGATCTGGCAGAGATTCTGCCACTAAATTTTCCAGGGGCAGGATTCCATCCACCCAAGCCCCATTAACCCCGAGTCTCCTCTCTGCAGAAACATACTCTCTAGTATGCACTGGCATCATTCCTACTCTCGTTCCATTACACATGGTTTGCGGCTCTATAGCTCCATATGGCATGTCAGTCCGTGCAGGCTGATTAAAACTACCTAAGCCCTTTGCTCCCTATTGACAAACTCCATCGTTAATATCAATTGGCTCACACACGATGATTCACTAAAGGTCTGATTCTCCCCCGGGGAAACCAACGCTGGGTGAGTCTGCTCTGAAATAGCCTCATTACTATTTGGAACATACACATTTTCCAGCCCACTGTTAACCCTTTCGTCATATGCAATGAACGGTTGCGACCTACCTCCATCTCTCAGACATTCGGCATTCCCTACAGTATACCCTCTTCCACTCCATCTGGACCACAATTGTCCTACTCGGACCCGTTGTATTTCCTCATACCTCACTTCCATTACTTGAACCCCATTTCATCCTCTGCATGAACAACGAATGGACCTGAGCAACGCGCCTTACGTCCCACACCACGTACCCCACTACTACCAGAAACTCGCACCATCACCCATTCAGGGCCCGAGAGCACATAGCCTCCATTTCCCGGTACTCTAACTTCGGACCTTGGGCCAGTGTTCCCCATTTCGCCGTAGTTGGGTACTTCTGCCCCCTCTATGTTCCCAGCATTATCAGTCATCCCTTCATTAGGCATTGCCTGTGGCTTTTCCACAATTTGTGCACAGGCACATAGAAATGCCAGTTCACGCAGAATGTCCATGCCCAGGATGCCATTATACGGGCGGTCTGTGAAAGTATGAATCCAAAACGTTCGCATGCCCATATGATGCTCCTGGACATTACGTCTAGCATCCCGCCTGCTTCAAATTGATACAGCTGCCATTTATTCCGCGAATAACCATTTCTACAGGCTGCAAGGGGGGGCCTGCCAGCTGACGGTAAGCTTCTCCGTCTAACATTGACGTCTGAGAGCTGGTATCGAATAACATGGTGACGGGCTGCCCCTGTAAATACACTGTTTCCATACAGGTGCCGCCCTCACCACTCTGGATCAACACTGGACCCTCAGGATGTCCTCCAGTGTTAACACTATGGGGTTGGCAGGCAGGCTGTGGCAATTTCTGGCCAAATGCCCTAATTGGCTACAACGATAGCAGTCCATGCTACCCCCTCCCCCATGGGGTACTATGGCATGTGACTCGCTTGGCACGGTGACAGCTGGCGCTGTATGCGTTTTGGCTGTGCAGTTACAAGCTGCTCTACTGCTTTTGACAATCCTTCAACTAATCCTTCCAATTTTATGTGAGCAGCTGCATGTGAGCAGCTGCATTCCCCATCTTGCGCTTTGGCTGCGTCACTACTGGGCCCCACCCCCTTAGGTACTACATGCCCCATGTGTGTGGAACCTTCTCCACCCGAGCATCCTTCCCCAGTCTCCATGACATTCACTGCCCATCTGCTTTTCTATTCAAGATCATCGGATTTCATTGCCAAAACTACTGCCTCTTTAAATGTTTTGGGGCTGGCAATCATCAGCGCCCTCCGGTGCAACAGCAAGCAACTATTGCTAAAATGCTGTAGTAGCGCGGTCTCATGCATAGGAACTGCCTCTGGAGTGGAGCTGAGATATTTTTCTAAGGCTAACTCCAGACGGCCAGCAAATGTGGCTACCGATTTGTTACGGCCCTGAATCATGTCATGGAGTTCCTGGGAAAAGTCCTGGGTGATTTTAAGTCTGCCAAAGACACGCTCCAAGCGTGCACGCAGTTGCTTATAGTCGTCAATATCAAACAACTCATGTTCTGCGGCGCGCTTGGCCGCTGCCCCTTTTAATTTAGATCTAAAAATGGTTACTTTAACCTCTGGAGTCCAGTTTGCCAATTCCCCAATACTTTCTACACTTGCTAGAAAGGCCTTTATTGTAATACCGCCTTCTTCACCTATAAAGGCCGGTACTGCCCCCGTGTATCCGGCAAGTGCGGGTGCCACTGCAGCCTCCCGTATCCCCTTCATCACCTGGTATTTTCTATTCTATTCAAACTGCCCCACAAATAACGTCAACTAGCTGTTATACCTCAGATACGTCTTTCTCAAATCCCACACTCACTGCTTATAACTCATACTGCGTGCTGGGTCAAGGCTCCCTTGATAGTCCGGAATTTCCGGAATTCTAGCCCCATGTTGGGCGCCAGTGTAGTGTTTCACTCCCTCTAATAGTTACTAATAATGACCACACTAATGCAGTTCGGAACAAGAAAAGTGGGAAAACATCAACTCAACACTCAGTTCGAAACTCACACGAGTTACTTTATTCAGATTTACTCTATTGATCTAAACACAATTAAACCACTATGATTCTCAGTTTCACTTAGAATATTTAAAGATACAAGTGGGGACCCATGGCATATTTAATTTGATCAACTCTCACTCTTAACATTATCCTGAGCGATGCTCTAACTAATACATGCCGGCACGTCCATGCACTAAGTCAGTGGTATGAATGCGCACTGTTATGCTTGCG
Source organism: Rhysida immarginata (assembly GCA_023313115.1). Classification (NCBI taxonomy): domain Eukaryota; kingdom Metazoa; phylum Arthropoda; class Chilopoda; order Scolopendromorpha; family Scolopendridae; genus Rhysida; species Rhysida immarginata. Next base: position 49,209 of record JAHWFO010106482.1, read on the forward strand.
ACCGGGTTAGGAATTATATCCAGGGCTGAGGAGTCCTTTTCGCAGCGTTGCATCCGCGAATAAATATTCCTTGAAATCTATATATAAATACGCACTCTGTCGTAATACACCTGCTTTATTCGTACAAAGTAGGGGGAAGTGCTGGAACCCCTCTTGGCGGATGCCAACGCTAGATTCGACAGCCACTGGCGAGGTTCTGCAGCCGCACTACTGTTGTACAGAATACTTATTCCTGCTTTCGACCACATATAGTGCCAAAAGGCCAGAACAATGTTCCAAAAATCCTCATGTTAGCCATGATACATGCATGACTCTTTGATCACAGACTAGTGCCAAGGGTGCTTTTTATCAAGAACATAATGTTAAAACTTATTTTTTAATCTTATAGGTAAGTACAGCATGCATTAGGTATTTTTTTACAGAAGCTCAATGGCGGGAAGATTCTCTTTTAAGTGACGCAGTGAGAATTAATTAACACACGCGTGAAAGTACAACAAGAGGGCATTGAGGCTCTTTGCAGAATCCTCGATGGGAGGCTCGAAAACCCATCATTCACAGAGTTCGCTGACTCCTCAAAAAGGGGCTTTCTTCGCGACAAAATTAAACAATAAGGTCACTCACTAAATCCTTGATATTCTTCACCACCTTTTCACAACGAACTTCGATTGTAAAGCATCTTGCACAGGATGAAATAAGGTACTCATGCTGATTGACATTCCATGGGTTCGTTAACATTACCAGGTGAAATTCCAACTACAAAATTCATTCTTCAGCAAAATAATTATTTCCACTTGAACTTGCTCCCTTCAAAGATAAAACTAAACATCTTGGAATTACTAATCTACCAATATAACGTTACAATGACTAACATTTCTATTTTCTACATGTTCCAAAATAAACAACATGTCTGCCATAACCAAATTCAGTTCAGCTTAAGACTATGTCTGACGCATACGAGGACAAGAACCGAAGTCACAACACAACTCATCACATACCACGCAATTTTACATTCTCTGAAAATTTTTAACAATTTACTTTAAAAGCCGCAACTATCTTCTTAACATCGCTCCCAACAATACCCACTCCCAACAGCGAAAAACAACAAACGCATTTATTCTATGATCAACAATTATATGTACCCATTTAAACACACTATTAAAAGGAATCTTCTATTAAATATTTTTTAAAAATGCAATAAACCAAAACACAAATAACCTAACACACTCCAGACATCGACACACCCCCTCTCACTCACACACGATCTTTCTTAACCACATGAATACAAAATGACTAGGTAAAACTTCTCCATACTACAAACTACGATTAATAATAGCATATACACTAAACAACACTTATATAAACGTTGCCCCTCGCTAGACACACGTGACTACCAGCTAATCTAGTACGTCACACTTCAGCGACATTAATTGACCACATTTATATACCTCAGGCCTGGTCCCACGGCGAGCACAGTTATATCACGTTACCCCAATTTGACCACAAAGTCATACAGGTCACTCTGACGTTTTTCGGGCATAGTCCAAGTGTGGGAACATCTTTGGTTAGGGTCTCCCCGAATTATAGAAATTTTTGGAGATGAATTTCATAGGAATTTTGACCTTTTAAATTACGATGAACTTAACATAATTGATGACATTAACCAATTTGTAGAGTACATGGATACTTTGTGACTAATTTGGCTTTCTTGGCAGACTTCTGGCTTAGAAGTGTTAGGACGAGGACAAAAAGACGCAATAAATGGTGGAAGGCAGAATTACTTGGCGAATGGAAAACAAAACTGATGGCCTACCAGAGGTATGTTAAGCTAAAAGACCCTGATTCCTACAAGTATTATAGACAAGCAAATAAAACTTGGGTTAACCTTTTGGGGATGGCAGAGTGCTTTTTGGCACTTTTACTCGTTTTTATAATATAGTCAGAAATAAAAATTTTTATCTTTTTATTCATTCAGTCTAAGAAAACGAAAATTACTGTATTCTATACAGTAAACCTTTCTCTATAATAATACAGTATAATTAGCTTGGAGAATGAATTATTGTATTTATTATAATTAATTTAAAATGAACTGGCGTGGATGTTACAAACTAAACGTCGATCTCATATACCCATTATATACTTCTTCATTTTAAAATATATTTACTCTCTACTTAGCAAAGACCTGCTTTTTATAAAATTTCGTAGCCTCCTTAATTGTTCCATACACGTTTTTCTGCATAAATATATATAAAAATTTTTTTATCTTACCTTTACTTCATTCTTGTAATTTTAGTGACCTCTTTGTCTCCGATTTCGCTAAGTTTCAACTTTCGCGCCAAATTGCGAGATTGCTATTGCACATGGGTATAGGGAACTTTTTTTTATTTTAATTCTCAGAGTCTACTCTTTATTTTACGTATAATGATAATTCATAAAATGAATTTAGAAATTAGAAAGAAAGTATATTTTAGGCGGATTCAGACATCCAGCTGGG
>JAHWFO010106482.1:69568-108912 GCA_023313115.1 Rhysida immarginata
TTTTTTAGTTTGGATCTGGACTAAAATGCAGCCCTAACCGTGTTTTATATGGTAGTTTCAAATTTTTGGTTAATGTATCATTATTTTGCATAAGTAACGAAACTTTACTTGAACCAAAAAAAAATCTTTTTTCATTTACCCGTAAAATTGTAATAAAGATTTATAATTTTAAAAATAAAAAATATTTTAAGACGTTTTATATACAACGTCCAAAATAATTATAATATTAATTTAAAATCTTATATCAACTGATTTTCAATCAGCTTCATTTGAAAATGTAAACAGTGAAAAAAATTTAATTTATTTATTTGGATTTCTATATGAATTTTCATGTTTATAAAAAACATGTCATTGAATTTTATTATAAATAATAAGCATTTTATAATATTAATTGAATGTTTTACTATATTTTAACGTATTTGCCATGTATATGCGTTGTTTTATCGTATAAATGCTCCTAGAATGATACTCTAAAGAGCTCTCTGAAACATGCCAGTAGAGAGAGGCGGGGCCTGGATTTTGATTGGTTGTAGGGAGATGTATGCTATTACGTCAACTAACATTAAATTACGTCAGAGCGCCAAATTCAAACAACTAAAATCTCTACATGGGTATGAAAAAAAATTCATAACAATTTGAATAAATAAAATATCTTAATTATTTTTGAATTCGCATATAGAAAATGAAATTCTTCACCTTTTCAGGCGAACTTGGTAATTGAAATTATTTTTCGTTTTTTTTATAAAAATTCGTTAAAACAAGTTTCTTTTTGTTCGGGCTAATATATGCATCTTTCAGAATTTTTTAAAAGTATTATATATGTATAACATAATATATATTGTTTCATATAGTGTCCTGAACCTCTGTAGATACTAATAAAAAAAAAATCTCCATAAATAGGTATACTTTAGCTAGAAAAAATTTTTGAAGAAATCAACGCAATTTTTCCATTTCTGATCAAAATTTATCCGTCTTTAAAGGGTTAAAAAAGAAATTAGGAAAGCCAAGAGAGAGACTCTTTCTCAGTATGCCAAATCTAATCAGATCTGGCAACTGATACACCATAACTGCTTACTGGAAAAACCTACACTACTGCAAGATGAATACGAAAATTATTTGGCCTTGATAGACAACCCTACCATTGTTTCCCAACCTGAAAAAATAGTCCAAATAGCAGAGAGACTAAGTGATAGAACGCCCGACTTGGATATACCAGCAGGTAGCAAGTTTTTTAAGGTTTTGAAAGCGGTTAGGATTAGAGGACCATGCTATCCCCTAACCATTACAGATAAGATATTGCATAACCTTAATAGGACGGGTTACTTGATGATTTTCTTTCTCTGTCAATTGATAATGAAAACTAAGGAATTCCCATTAGCGTTAAAAACCCCAAAGATTAAACCTATTTATAAAAAGGGCAATACACTGAGCATTACCAATTACCGCCCGATATCGGTCCTATCTCCCCTCACAAAAATAGTTTAAAAAGTGTTTTTTCACAGCATGGTTCAGTATTTATGGACAAAAATCCCAGTGCAACAAAGGGGAAGCCGTCCAGGTTACAAGGTCATTTGGACGCCCATTGAGATTTACATGAAAGCATCTGCAGCATTCGATCAAGGCCGCAAATTCGTCGTCGCCAAAACTGAGATCTCTAAGGCATTCGACACGATCTCAAGACAACAGTTATTGTACGATGTCGATTCCCTTGGGATGTCTAACGATTATTTAGATCTGTTGCAAGATTACTATCATGAAAGAACGAATGTCATTAGTTTTGACCCAGTGGTGAGCAATACTTCCAAACGAGGAATAGTCCAGGACTCGGGTCTGGGCCTCTTTTATTTGTGGTGTCTATTGCCTCGATATTTGGCCATACCTTCAAATTGGAGTTGGTGAGCTACGTGGACGATAACTTTATATTTGCTTCTTATTTACTGCAAGAACAGGAGAAAATAATGAAATTACTCCAGCAATACTTAGGGCTCATGACAGAATGGTATACCAGCAGAGATCTTTGTCTTAACCAGGACAAGATTAACATCATGATATTACCCAAAGAGGAGTCCAACTTCACTCCCATTAAGATTTTGGTTATCACATTGGATCCCAACCTGAAATTCCATGAATTGATTGACCAACTAATAACATCGTTACATCGCAAGATTTATTTAGTCAAAAGGTTAAGATCTGTCCTCTCAATTCAATAAATGTGACAATTTATTTTAGCAGTCATAGTGCCGCGACTTGCCTATGGGGCAATATTTTGGTCGTCTACTACCTCCGTTAATTTAAAAAGACCGTCAGTCGCGTATAATAGACTCAGAAGGACTGCATTCAAACTTAACTGTATGGATTCAGTGATGTCTGCATGCACTAAGTACAACTTACCTACTGTCATTAGTAAAGTTGCTTTGACCACCGAATTGGGGGAATCGATCCGCAATGAAAACTGTCCCGCAGCTTTTGTCAGGCATTGGTTCAAGTCGGAGAATAGTATCAGAGATTCTGGTTTGTTACCCCGAATATTACGTCAGCCTTTATATCTAGGCGGTCTCCATATAGTGCCATCCCCACGTGGAATGATCTGCCTTATGACATACGATCTACAGTCTACCAATGTTTTTGCACTGATTGCTTGACAGCATGTGTCCATTTGAAAAGACAGTTGAATCGATTTTACATTAGTATTCAATAATGTTTTTTTTTGTTTGTTAAATTTGGTATGGGTTTTCATATATGGGCTCTAAAGAGGGTCTATTTTATCCTGTCCTTTTGATAACGCGGAACCTTTAGGATTCGAGAGTATTTTTAATGGTGTTATTGTATCATTTTCCATTATTACTCCATCTTGGAGTACAAATAATAATAATAATAATAATAATAATAATAATAATAATAACCCTCGTGTGGTCCTACATCCACGTCATGCGAGGGGGGCAACATCTTAGAGAGATAGCCCTGATTAACAGGTCTGATCTACTCTACCCTTAGATTAATCTTGACGGTCCAGATGATCCAGTAGGGCTGATGAGCTGATTAATTCAACCAATGGCTAACAGGACCACCCATTTATTGGTGATCACTATGATTAGTGCTAGTGCGTTACCTGATACCGGATCGGACGTCATCCGGGTTACCAAGGTCCGCACTTGTGGGTTAGGCAGAGGCTCACCTTCGAAAAATATGCCACAATCTCCCAGGGCCACTGGTGGCGAAAGCAATGCCACAACCTGTCCCTAGTGCTTCAAGAGCTTCTTTGCATCTGCTCTACTACTAAGGCAGGCAAGCTACGACAACGCATGAAATGGACCAATGACATAAACCATTTTATCATGCGAGCCTACTATGCAGTCACTAAATTGGAAACTGACATTACAGCTTACAGTCAACGCTTATATAACACATTCAAAGAGACATATCCTCACATCACAGTCACTGAACAACGCATTGCAGATCAGCGTCGCACAAGTGTTATGAACAATTTAATATCCTTAACCGCGCTACGGAAAATGAAGCAAGAAGTTCACAACAACTACAAGAACACGAGCCATCTTCACAAACTGACATCTATCCGAATTTGAAATCAAATTCAAACAATTCGAAAAAAATGGCAACAACAAGCGACCGACTGCGCATTATTTTAATAAAATAATTTTGGTTTTGGGGTACTACATGGTATATTCATGGTATATTTGTTTTTTACTTTTCTGCAGATGTTTATGGCGGATTTGATTCCAACTGCTGTCGTTTACGATCTCGAAACCTTCCTACGCATCCTGTAGACCTGTTAGTTTCCGTTTTATTTTTTTGTGTCTTTTAGAATTGCTCCTTTAGTTCCTTTACAAGCTCTATACGTTCTCATGCGTATTGCTGTTTTTAGCGCTGAACTCTCCCTTTGATTCACATAACTACAATAATAATAATAATAATAATAATAATAATAATAATAATAATAATTGTTATGAACAATTTAATATACTTAACCATGCTACAGAAAATAAAGCAAGAAGTTGCACAACAGCTACAAGAACATGAGCCATCTACACAAACCGAAACTCAACACACAGATTCAAACACTAACATTGACATCATTAATGAACTTGTAGAACACACACTCAACAATGAACTTCACCATGATATTCATCCACAACACAACATGAATACCAAACTTATTGAAACATTAAATGACACCCTACAAAGATTACTTACAGTGTACATGGGATCAGATCCCACACAAAGACTAGGTATACCTAAAATAAACAGGGGAAATTTTATCTTACATGAATACATATATCTTTCCACAGTATATTGAAGAAAATCTATCTTTAGAATACATACACCTACTTATTTACACTGGGGCTTTTACAGTTATATCCACACTGGGTAGGAAACCAATCCATAAACACACACAAAAATTATACACCCAACAGAAACCTAAATGGCAAAATCGAATTGAGTCTGAGATTGATGAAATCCGCAAGCAGTTAGGTAGACTTACACAGTACATAAAAAACAACACTTCATCAAAGCAGAACAAACGCCGCAGACAGTTATTTAAGAAGATTAAAACACACACCAAACTTGAGCAGCGCAATCAACACATAATAGAATATATGGACACCTTAAAACAAAAGTTAGCTGCAAAAACACATTGCCTGAAGAGATACAAAACATGCACTCAGCGCAAACAGCAGAACAAGTTATTCGCAAACAATGAGAAGACATTCTATAAGCAGTTAAATAAAGATTATACACAGACATAAAACACTGGTCTGCCAAACACAAACAACACTCCAACATTATTGGTCATCTCTTTGGTCTGTCTCAGTTGAATATAATAGAGAAGCTAGCTGGATCAGGGAAGAGGAGCAATTAGCATCCACACTATCAAACATGCCTTATACTGATATAACAGCAGATGTACTCTCACAAGTCATTAAATGTACTCAGAATTAGAAGGCTCCAGGTGTAGATTGGATTCAGAACTTCTGGTATAAGCGCTTCACCTGTTTGCATCTGATCCTTGCATAGCAGATCTCCAACACTTTGCAAACACCACAGACATTGCCACATTTTCTCACACAAGGAATAACATACATGGTACCAAACTCACATAACACTACAGATGCCATACAATATAGATCTATCACATGCCTGCCTACATTTTACAAAATAATAACTGCCTGTATCGCAAACGAAATTTATACACACATAGACACAAACAACATTCTCACTGAGCAACAAAAGGGATGCCGTAGAAATCACATGGGTTGTAAGGAGCAACTCCTGATAGATAGTGTGGTCCTCCGGCAAACTCACAATAAACATCGACACCTCCATGCAGCCTACATTGATTACAAAAAGGCCATCGATAGTGTCCCCCATTCATGGCTTTTATATACACTACAATTATTTAAAATAAACCCTACACATCAGATTTTTTGAAAGTACAATGCTGCATTGGGGAACTACACTACACCTCACACTTAACAGTGAAACCATCACGACTGACAAAATACAGATAAACCGGGGCATCTTTCAGGCTGACTCACTGAGCCCATTCTGGTTTTGTTTTGCACTAAATGCACTTTCCAACAGACTGAACAAAACAACTTACGGCAACGCAATTAAACATAATAAAAGCTACCACTACACGCTTTCACACTTACTTTACAACGACGACATGAAAATCTATGCCTCCACACATACAATTGCATCAATTACTTGACATTACACAAACTTTTTCAAAAGACATACACATGCTGTTTGGGTTGGACAAACGCAAAACAATTCACATTGAAAATGGAGTACTCAGGGAAGGGGGCTTCACATTAGATGAAACAGATCACATTGCTGCTATAAAAATGACGAATTTTACAAATATCTAGGATTTAAGCAAGCCAACTGTGATGTTCCGTCTTAGGAGTCACGTGTGTCTGATGGTGGGAGTAGAGAGACAAAAGAAAATAAGGTGTGTTATCGGTGTTTTGTTTTTGTATTGTCGTTTTTGAATTGTATATATGCCGTGAGCGATCATTAATGTCCTTTGTTGGAGCTGTATTGTTGAGACGTTTTCCTGGAATACAGTGCTGTTTCCAAAGGGGGAAATTGTTGCGCTCGTTTTTTTTTCTTCTTGCTTTTTCCATTAAAAAAAATTGTGATGAACGTGTAATCTCTTTTGTTAAAGAAGAAATTTAGAGATTCTTTTTCAGTTCTCGTCATGAGAAGTTGTGTTTTGCAGTAATGTGTATATCTTTTAGTTTGGAACATAACGGAAAAAGTGTAATCTGATATTTATGGTGCTATAAAAGTAATTACGTCGTGTTAGAAGAACTCTAAACTGTTATGGAATAATTGTCTAATCCCCGAAAAATATGTAACTAGCCATCAGATTTTGGAATTGGCCAAATTAGGACACATAATTATGTTTAAAGAAACAATATTTTTTTTGTTTAGACTTGTCTTTTACATAATTTATACGTGATGATTTTACGTTTCTCATATGATAACGACTGGCCCCACGCACTGAGCAATCACTCGCTGTGGCCCCAGGGGATGGCAGGGCAATTGTACCAAGGCGTGCGCCTAACAATAATGGTGTTATAGGTGCGGACAATTGGGGCATTTAGCCAGGAATTGTCTCCAACCATCACCAAGGCCCCGCAGTATAAATACTGCTGGTTCACTCGAGGGTCCTATTGTGACACAGTGTGGGGAAGGGGGAACTTGTGTGGCCACGATAGATATCCAGGGTCAGCCGTTGACTATGCTATTAGATACGGGATCCCAAGTGTCTCTGATCAATGAGGAGGCATATCACCAGTTAGCTGGTCCACCATTCCAAGATATGAAGATGACCATAAAAGGTATAAATGGAAGTTGTTTGTATTTGAAAAAGGGAGGGCTTCTGGACATAGTAGTCCAAGGCCGTCATATGGGCATGTGGACGTTTTTGGTCCATTCCTTTAGTGATCACCCATATGGCGGTATCTTGGGCATAGACGTGCTTAAGGGGCTTATGTTTCAATGCTCCTCAAAGAGTGTAGTCGGGGTTGCGGGTGTGTTACCCATCGAACAGGCAGGGAATGACGGTGGGCGCATTGAGAAGGGGGTTATGCAAATGGCGAGCATGGGTTTTGAGATGGGTGAGGCTAATGAGAAGTATGGCTGTGCGGATGCCATTTACACCTAGGAAGTGATGGTGAGGGAACCATGCCGGAAAGGTATGGCTAGAATGGCGAGGTGGATAGGACCATTTCAAATATACTACACAGATGGAATGGGATGGGCACAGTTAAAGGGGGTAAAATTTGGGGATATTAGATGGGTGAGATTAGGTTAGATATGGACCAAGTGGGGTATATATGTAGGCGGCGGTGGTCAGGATAGTGTTCGTGAGGGGATGTGACCGAACGGGTATCTTGGGACAGAGGTAGGTGCCGTAAATGGGCATGGATTGGACGTGCCGAGTTGTGGCTGGGATGAGGGAGGCACTGAATTTGCATACGGACGGTGTGGAGCTAGTGTGGAAGACCCGGATCAGTATGTGGCTCATAACAGTCTTGGGACAAGGAATTACTCTAGAATGAATGAGGTGCAGAATTGGCAAGGGGGTGAAGTAGTAATGGATCAGGGGAACTGCTGCGGCTATATGGGTGTTGGGACCCATTTTGAGGAACAGTCTCAAAACATCCTAGATTTTACACCGTCGTGGGCTAATACCCAAATGGACGGGGAATGGAGTAACCTGGGGAATGTCAGGGTAAACCAGCCGGTAGCAGCGGGCGTATTAGGAAAAGTACCCTCCGGGATGTCACTAGGGATTGATGTGTCAGTCGGTACAGAAGAATTGTTGAATACTGGTGGGGGACTGGAGGCAGCAATTAAGATAAGGGAAGAAGAAGAAAGGAAGGTATCATGTCACGAAGGAATTAAGTTAGCCAGAAAAATACGGGAACAGTGTCTTGAGCAACCGGAATCAAGTAAAGGAGGGTACGTAGGTGAAAGTGTGAATAAGGGGGCCCAAAAAAGCAAAAAGATTAAAAGGGGTAGGGGAGGTAAGATGACCCAAGCAAACAGTGGAGCTGTTAAAATTAGCAGTTCGGACCCAGAACAAAAAGTGGTGATGACGGGTATTAAGGAGGTATGGGCAGAGAATGAGAATGATGAGATGACAGAGACCAACCTGGGTAGTGTACCCGATTCTTAGGAGGATGATCCAGGCTCGGAGAACTACATACTGGTCTCAACGGTCCTAGGTATGGGTGAGATGGGGTTTTGCAACCTTGAGTGGTAGTGGTGTGTGCGCATTAGTTGTGGTTCACCTCGCAATACCACATGGGACTATGAAATTGGAACCTGTTAAAGCGTCTTGGATGGCGAGTAAACGAAAACTGGTGAGTTCGCTCCTTTTTTGATGACTAGAACCACGGATAAACGCTGAATAATATCACGAATTGTTCGTATTGTTCCCGGAACCCGGAATAAGACGTAATGAACAATAGGAGGCACCCTTGGACTATGTGAAACATATGGACAACCCTTTTATGTTTTCAACAAACTGTTTTAGATAAATTAATGTTAAGTCAGTAATTTTCTTATTAAGCACCTTGTCGTTGCAATCGGGAATATAGCTAGGTCTAGTAGTGAGGGCTATATTGGTAAAACTAACCATAGTTGGTTTAGCACAACTGGAGCACGCACTTGCATGTGAAACAAGTGTAACCACCGTGGTTGATGCTGCCTGTGGAGGGGTTAATGGACATTCATTGTCACTGTTCCTCCCCCCTTTTTGGCATAATAAAGGAGGGACTTTGCACTATCGTGTGCTGGTGCTGGAATATTTGATTCGGGACATGAATGTTCAGTATTACCCATATTCTGCTATTAAGCAATGATCACTGCCTCACTTTAATATAGATTTTAGTGATATAACGCTCAGCAAAACAAGAGTGCCTGTAATTGTTTAAAATGAACGAAAGTTCATTGCATTAATTGGTAACTGAATTGCATGCATGTTAAACGGGCCCTGTAGATACCATGGTAGTCGTAAATAAATGTTTATTATGTGGGAATTGGTGTATTCTAAAAGAATACAGTAGTGTTATGCATAATTACAGTAATATCAGTTGCGATTTTCTAGTTATCAGTCCCGAACCCTTGCTCTTACCTGCCCTAAGTGACGGTCCTTGACTCAGAGCACTTATACAATAGATATAGTGGGGGTGGGGAGGGCACACAAGCTTCTGGAGCACATACACAAAGCATACACTCACTAAACAATATCTTCATAGGCTAGAGACAATACTTAAAACGCATTTAAATTCCAGAAATTTAACCAAGGCCATCAATACTTATGCCACGCCAATACTCTCCTACTCCTTTGGAGTCATACAGTGGACACACACAGATCTTGAGGGACTTGAAAGGAAACAACGTAAACTGCTTACAAAGCACAGAAAGCACCATCCACACGCAGCTATTGAAAGACTCACCCTGCCTCGTTCAGAGGGAGGCAGAGGTCTAATTGACATAATAGATCTACATCAGAAACAGACTCAGTCACTCAGAGAATTCTTTTACTCTAAACAACACACATCAACATTACACAAAGCAGTCTGCATGGCTGAAACAAACTCCACACCTCTGAATCTGAACAGTGTGCAGAACAAACAACATTCTTACAACATGCACTAAACTTCAATCATGGCTCGGAAAGCAACTGCACGGTAGACATCCTTTTGATCTCAACCAGCCACACGTCGACAAAAAAAGTGTCGAACTTTTGATTGAGTGAAGGGAGTCTCTTTGGGGAACCATGATTGCCATACAAGACCAGGTTATTAACACTAAAATATACAGAAAACATATTATCAAAGATTCGACTGATGGGTCTTGCGGAAATGCCATATCGCAGAGGTAACCATCCAACATGTCATATCCAGTTGCAAAGTACTCACGCAGACAGATTATTTACGCAGACATAAACAGGTAGTTAACAACATACATCGACATCTTGGAAAGATACACAAGCTAAGGGACATTCACACTCCCTACTAAAAATATATCCTCGACACTGTTATTAGAGAATACCACACATACACTATATTTTGACAGAGCTATAAAAACTGACAAAATTATCCCTCATAAAAGACCAGATATTACACTAGTAGAAAAGCACAACAAAGTGACCTACACAATTGATATCTCCATCCCCAACACAAACAATTTACAAAAGACATACACTGACAAAATCACTAAATATACGGATCTTGCACATGAAATAAAACGCCTAAGGGGATTAAAAGAGTAGACATTGTTCCTATCATTCTTTCTGCCACCGGGGTTATTCCACACTCGCTACACAAAAGCCTGTCAACACTAAATTTAAACCCGCACTATACAAGACCTTACGGAAAGCCACAATTCTAAACACCTGTCACATAGTAAGGAAATTCCTCCACCCAAACATCAATACTCCTACGAGTGCGTAACTTTCCCTCCCTTTCATTTGAGTCCCTTGGGCTTGGCCCTCTTTTGGGTCCGCCTCTGGGATTGACTTCCGGACTTGATCCGAGTTTGACTTCCCCAAACAATGATAATAATAAACCATTAAGAAATGACATAACCAAGTACCGAAAGGTTAAACTAAACCAATCGCGGAACCATATTTTAAACCGCCAAATGTTAAGTTTCAAATAGACCATAATGATCCATTAACCACGTACCTTTGAAACAATATGGATTATCGTTAATTTTATGTTATATTCATTCATGACACAGCATTCCAAATCGTTTGATATATTACATGCCATATTTTAGCATTGAAAGTTCCAATGAGCCAGAATGGTTCCACTAAACCAGGTTCCTTGAAACCAATCTCGACTATCATTAGTTTTACATTATATTCATTCATAACACATCATTCCAAGGCTTTTGATATATTACATAGCATATTTTACCATTGAAAACATTTGAGGGTGTCAAAAGGGTACCATTAAAGCAAGTGCCATTGTTTCGATTTCAACCATTTTCAAAATGGTTCATTCCCGGAACCATTTTTATTAATTGGCGAAAATAGTAATTTATATCTGCTTCAATCTCCTCATTACGATTTGTTTGATATATTACTTAATTGCTTGGTGGGGTCGTGAAGGTACCATTTGTGCACGTGCTATTGAACAAATTTAGATAATTTATGTGACTGGTTCGTGCCATGTACAAAATTTATCGACTGACGAAAATAGTAATAAATAACCCCTTCTATCTCGTCATTACGATTTGTTTGATGTAATACTTAATATTCTTCCCATTGAAAATTGCTTGGCGGAAAAATTGAGGTAACATTTGTGCACGTGCCAATGAACCGATTTAGATAATATTTGTGACTGTTTTGTGTCATGATCCATATTCATCGACTGACGAAAACAGATTTTGAAAATCTTTCATAGCCTCGTAGGAGTTAGAGTTACAGACAGAGACAGACAGACAGACGAACAGACGGACAGACAGACACGTTTCCCCACACTGATAGCATAAAGCACCTTTCGGTACATAATAATAATACGAATACACGGCATCCTTGAGATATACAGGGTGAATACAAAAGTCTGAAATCCCCTTTATTTTTGAACCGAAGCAGATTTGTCAATTTTGATGAATCCAATGAATAGGATGTTGTTGGTGGACAATCCCATGGTGCACTTTTCGTCATCCCAAATATGCATATTAGGACACATTCAAAGTTTATCTCAAAAACCGTAAAAGAAAGAGAAAAACAACCCAATTGCAAACTTGTTCAGCATAAAAAAACAAAACAAACAAAAAAAATCATCCAAATCGGACCAACCAATCACCCACAATCACGTGGTGAACTGTTTGTAGCTTACAAACAATCACACTGCACAAAGAAAACTGAATGTTGATATTTCCCCATATAAAGCATGCAAATGAAAAAATTAACATACACTACCATACTCACATTCACTTTCATGCGGAAAAGCAAATAAAAGGCGTGTTTCAGCACACAGAAGACAGAACAATTCCAGGATGGCAAGCTACACTGTTCCGGAAATGGTCAACATGATCTTCTGCTTCGGAGAGGCAAGGAAAAACCTACATGCTGCAGTTAGGTTATATCGAGACAGATACCCTAACGAACGCCATCCATCTCGTCAAACAATGCGTCATATTATTTAAAGATTCGAGGCTACAGGGAATGTTAATACAGAACGAGGACTACCAAGGGCACAAGGCGACAAGGATACAACAGCGCTAGTTCTGGCTGCAGTTGCTGCAAATCCCCACACAAGCAGCAGAGCAATTGATGCAAATGTTGGGTGCCATAAGAGAACTGTCCTCAACATTCTACACGAACATCATTTTCACCCATACATTCCATATTCATTTTCACCAGGAGTTACTGCCATTGGATTATGTTGCTAGGGCCGCCTTCTGCAACTGGTTACTTACCTGCCTGGATGAAATTCCAAACATCATTCATGAGGTGTTGTGGACAGATGAAGCCCTGTTCACCAGGGATGGAGTTATCAACAGGCACAACCATCATCATTGGGCAGACGAAAACCCACGATGTCTGCGAGAAGCAACTCATCAAGTGAACTGGAGAATCAATGTGTGGTGTGGATTGTACAATGACACTGTGGTTGGACCGTATTTTTACGATGGAACACTGACTGCAGAACGCTATCGGGCTGAAATTCTCAACGTGGTAGTCACATACTTCATTGACAATTTGCCATCGGCCTCGTAACAGCGCACGTGGTTTCAGCATGATGGAGCTCCTCCACATTACGGGTTGGTCGTTCGCGAGTGTCAAGTGAGATGTTTGGACAACAATGGATTGACCGAAGGAAACCAGTTCGTTGGCCACCCCGCTCCCCTGACTTTACACAACTTGACTTTATCTTATGGGGATACCTGAAGCACAGGGTTTATGCTACGCAGCCCACCTCACTAGTGGATCTGGTCCAGGAAGCGTGCCGAGGAGTGACACCAGCCATGCTTGCCGATGTTTTGGCGTCAGTTAGGTTCCGTGCCCAATTGTATTATGGTGCCCACGGTCGTCACATCGAGCATTTTGTTGATTAACTTTTTTTTTAAACTGTTTGAAGTAACTTGTTTGTGCTTACAAACAGTTCACCACGTGATTGTGGGTGATTGGTTGGTCCGATTTGGATGATTTTTTTGTTTTGCTTGTTTTTTTATGCTGAACAAGTTTGCAATTGGGTTTTTTTCTCTATCCCTTACGGTTTTTGAGATAAATTTTGAATGTGTCCTAATTTGCATATTTGGGATGATGAAAAGTGCACCATGGGACAGGCCACCGCCAGCTTTCTATTCATTGGATTCATAAAAATTGACATACTACTTTAGTTAAAAAAATAAAAGGGGGATTCAGACTTTTGTATTCACCCTATATAAAATTTTTTCTGTTAATTGCATTTATCCATTTCAGCTTTTCTGCATCATTTTTGGGAAACAAAAATTAAGAAAAGGGCACCAAGCAAGGGCAGTCTTCATATTGTAAATGCGCGTGAGCAACACAAACTTGTATCTTCCGTTGTCGCAATCGAAAATAGCTATTTGAGCAACCTACCACGACACAGCATGAACTCTGCTTGTTTAGCTTTTCCATCTGAGCACTAAAACACTAGAAATGGAAAAGGGGTCTGAAACTCTAAAAGTCAACATCTCATAATGGCGGACGGAAGTAGCGCTGCTCTGCCATCTAGCGGCGAAATGCGCGTCTGAAAAAGGTCTCTAGACCATGATCTAAATGCAATGGCATGGCCAACTTCATTATAGAAGGCCTGTCCATTCGATGTTTTTCTGCATCTAAAATCGGAGGCAAATAGGGTTCTTATTTTTTCCACAATAGCGCTAAAACTCGTCCTTATGCCTGAAATTAATGCTTTATTAATAGCCTTTATTTGATCTTTATTAACAATCATTTTTGCATTATTAATAAAAATTATTCTCAAAAATTTACTGAAAATTAAATTTTGAAAATTTGATGTATGTTCTTCTCAATGACATATATTAAAAACGTCATTGGTTTTTTAATATACGTCATTAGTTCTATCATATCACATCCACATCGTAGCCATTGAATGTGTTTTTGTCTTTCTATTAATTATTATCATTAATGTTGTTAACATCTTATTAGGACCGACAGGTACTTATGTTTTCGCAATGTGCGTCCGTCCGTCTGTCTGTCTGTCTGTCTGTCCGTTGGTGATCTAGCTTTCGAACGCATCCGAATTTTCGACTTCTGTTTTCGCAATTCGGCAACTTAGGGAAATCGGAAGACTGAGTTCTTTGGTGGAAAAAATCGGTGAACTACTTCCGGTTCAAAAGGTCAAAACAAATATAGGGGACCACGTTTTTCACTATACAATTCCATGTATAAATGGCCTTACATTGCCAAATGCTGTTCTCCGTTTAGATATGGCATGTATTATATCAAATATCTTGAAATAACATGTCATGATTGAATATTAACGTAAAATTAACGTTAGTCGACATAGATTCAATGGTATGTTGTTTCCTGGAACCAATATGGTTCAGGGGAATCTTTCAAAGCTCAGATTTGGCATGTAATATATAAAAAAACTTGGAATTTTGTGTCATGCTTGAATATCACGTAAAATGAATAATAGTCAAAATTGGTTCAAAGGTACCTGCTTTTCATGGGCCAATAGTTCATTGGAAGTTTCAATGCTAAAATATGGCATGTAGTGTATCAAACGACTTGGAATGGTCTGCCATGTATGAATATAACAAAATTAATAATAGTCGAAATCGGTTCAAAGGTACCTGCTTTTCGTGGAACCATTATGTTTCATTGGAACTTTCAGTGCTAAAATATGGCATGTAATATATCAAACGACTTGGAATGATGTGCCATGAATGAATATAACATAAAATTATTAATAGTCGAAAACGGTTCAAATGGACCTGCTTTTCGTGGACCCATTATGGTTCATTGGAACTTTCAATGCTAAAATATAGCATGTAATATATCAAACGACTTGGAATAATGTGCCATGAATGAAAATAACGTAAAATTAATGATAGTTGAAATTGGATCAAAGGCACCTTCTTCTCATGGACCCATTCTTCTTTTCAGATTGTTTTATTCAGTTTGAATTATACGTTTCCCTCAGAAGTACGCCTTTCTTAGCAAGCAGAGGCTTCCTTTGCAATCTCATCTAATTCATAAAAATAAAAGGCTTCATTAGATATCAAATGCTTTCCTTTTCGTTCTCGATTTCTTTAAAATCCTATCGGTCCTGGGCATTTCGGTTGCCTGACTTGTTTATTTATTTTTTTATTTACTTATCGACTCCGAGGGAGTAAAAAGTAGTGATACAATAATGCGGTAGCGTTATATATAGAACAAATGAGGGTGAAAAGACAAAATAAATGATGACAAAAGAGTGAAGTAAAAACTACAATGAACAATAAAGGAATAATCATACAAAAGTTTAACAAGTTGAAGCTAAACACTTTTATACTTAATATAGTTACTTAATATGTATTTTTTAAGATTGAATTAAAATTTGAGTAATGTAAAGTACATTTAAGACGAGAACACGTATAAATATGGGAATGTACATAGAAGGGTAATTGATTCCACATATCGAAAGTATTATATGGGAAAGTTGTTGCCCTAATTATTTAAAATTATTTTTGTAAATTGATTTAAATGTGCAGAGGTTTCCGTGAAATTAGGTGTTAAGTTCTAAGCATGTTGACTGAGGGAAATGGCAGTAACGAACAAACATTCTTCAAAATATCATTGTTTCAGTTATTTTACGCACAGAAAAAGACATGAGAGAGACTCGGCAACATAAAACATAGAGCACGACGATCCAAATAGTGGCACTGATAGAAGTGACAGTGACTTATTAACAAGCTCAGGTTTTAGTGGTACCGAATCTGAAAAAACCTAGTCAGGCTAGAATGTAGTGCGAACGGTTTGGCTTCATCAGCTAGCCTGAGCTGAGCAACCCCGAATAAGCTAGCTCATCTCGATCTAGCCCAGCTGTAATGGGAATGGGGTATAAGAATCAGCTGTAACGTTAAAAGTTTTTAATATGTAACTTTTTTGTTGGCCTGCGTTATCCTTATTTAAAAACCTATACATAAGCTTAGATGGAGTCTACCAGATCATATCATAAAATAACCCTTATAATTTAATTAACATAATATTTAATACAACTGCTGTACTAATAAAAGCTTATCACTTTAAAATTTGCAGCACACATTATTATTGAGTATTCCATAAATGTTTTTTTTTTATATGTTATTCAGTATTCTTTGTTTTGTTGTCGGCAGCACAAGAACATACAAACATGGACGTTTGTGATGAACTGCTCTTCATAGCTTTTGTTTTTAACCTTTTTTTTTTAGTAACTGATTTTCACGGTTACGTGTCAATTCGTCGAGGGTCAATTCGTCGAACGTCATTTCGTCGAGGAGTCACTTGGTCAGGCGGTTAGTTTTTCGGAGGTCAACTAGTCGAACGTCAATTCGTCGAGTGTAACAGTTGGTGTTTCAGTTGGTCGAGATAATAAATAAATGGTCGAAAAAATCTTCAACGAAATTAATTAACGAAAAATTTCTTGTTATTAATTTAATTACTTGAAAAACAACAATTAAATACCGTTAGTGTTAAAAATCAGTATTTAAATCCAGATTTTGTAAACAATGTGTTATAGTGGCTAAAATGAATTGTAGCCACCATAAACGTAAACGTGATCTTGTTGACAGAGGGCCCGGACATTTCAGTTTATTTGCCCCAAACAGCTTGTATCGCTTCAGTATCCTTCATTTTCAGAATGAAATTAATAACTGTATAAAATTAATTATCGGACAAATTGAGCACTTACAGGAAATAAAATTTTTATTAAATAAAAGTTAAAAATTACTATAGTATGAAAATTAAATCTACACTACTGTTTATAAAAATCGCAACACCCTGATGGAATAGCCCAATCTGTATTAAATTTGGAGCATTTGCATATCATGGGTCAGAAAAGAAACCATTAGATTTTCAGGTCAATACAATGCGTTTTATTATCACATTAGTATCGGGTGAAACCACCGTGGGATGCAATTACAGCCTCTATACGTCGTGGCATTGAGTCAAACAAGCTCTGAATAAGGGCCTGGGGAATGTCCTGCCATGCTCTGTCTACACGGGTATACAGTTCATCCACAGTTGTTGCTGTAGGAATCTGACAAGCCAATCGATGAGCAACCCTGTCCCACACATGTTCGATTGGGTACATGTCTGGTGAACGAGCAGGCCAGGGGAACAAGGGCGTCTGATGTGCTTGGAAAAAGGCGAGGACATTTCTGGCCACATGCAGTCGGGCATTGTCCTGTTGGAATACAGCGCCTGGAAGGTCCTGCAGGAAGGGGATGACCTCGGGTTGCACAACTTCCCTGATGTACCGGTCACTGTTCAGATTGCCATGGATTCTGATCAGACGGGAACGGCCATGGTAACTGATTGCACCCCACACCATCACCCCTGGCGTTTGTTCTGAATGACGCTGCAGGATGCATTCTGGAAGGTCGCGCTCGCCACGATGTCTTCTGACTCGTATCCTGCCGTCATGGTGCTGCAAGTTAAACCTTGACTCATCCGAAAACACAACTTGTTGCCATTCAGCTTGCCACTGTTGGTGTTGATGGGCCCATTGCAACCTGAGGCGCTGGTGGTTTTGAGTCAAAGGAATCCGCAACAATGGTAATCCTCTGGAAATCAAACGGCGTCGTACAGTGCTAGCAGACATTGTCCTGCCTACTGTAGCACCCCACTGTTGTGCTAACACTGTGGAAGTGGCTGTACGATCTGCTGCACACATGCGATAGAGGTGTCTGTCATCTCGCGGTGTCGTCGTGCTGGGTCTTCCTAAGCCTGGTCTTCGGTGTGCCCTGTTCTCTTTGCTCCACTGCCTCCATGCACGCATAATTGTCGTTGCATTACGTCCTACACGAGCAGCAATGTCACGATACGACCATCCCGCTTCACGCAGACCAATTATGTGTCCTCTTTCAAAGTCTGTCAGCTGTTGATATGGTCCGCTGTTGGAGCTGGAGCAGATGGTTTTTGCTCCAGCAAACACCTTTAAATTGATCTTACGGCAGGGTGCTCAGGCGCACATGCGTAAAGCGTTAAGATCGTGAAGCCTGTCGTAGGCTTCGACGCTTTAATAAACGCCTCAATTTCGAGGCTCGTTATTCCACCGGTAGGTCATCAGAAGACTAAGGGGAACACGAAGTGGTGGACATAATTATTGTTATGGTCCCCTCCGATGACCTCACAAAGGCGTTTGGATGTTGCAAAACGCCTTTTGAAAACTAATGGACCTAGGCGGTACCATTCCAAGACGAGGAAGGACCGCACATGTGCTGATCCTTTTTTCCATACGGATGACGGCGTGGAAAAAGTCCCCCTCGCTCTGTCCACTCTTGCTGACCAAAGTTCTTTGTTGAAAAACATAATTGGTACCGCTAGATCCAAGTTTAAAGAATCTCCGGTGGAATCATCCATCAGGAATCGCACAAATGAGTAGGAGAACTTCGGTAAACCATAATGTTGACACAAACGATTCCAGATGGATTTGGCGAACGAGCACTCGAAGAATATATGTTCAATAGTCTCTATGATGCCACAATGTAGACAACCAGCAGATCTAACCACCCTCCATAGATGAAGACGTTGGAGGGAGTAAAATCCGTGGTGCAGCAACCGCCATTGGATGGAGAACACGGTTCCGTCGAAGGCAACAGATTTCAATGCCTTTAAGAAGGCTGACCACGGATAATCTGGGCGGAGGCGAAAGATGTCGGTGGACTCACCCTGGTCAGACTGCTGGAAGAACCAAGACAGACGCAAGTGACCCCAATCTTGGTAGTCTACATTGCGCAACGGTGGTAAAATTGTCATTAAGTCCCCTTGGAACAGATGGTACATGTTCGCGTGACGTATATTAGTAGTTATTGGCAGCAAGGGTGGCGACGGTATCCTATTCACTTTGAAGAACACTCGTAGATACATAAACACAAAGTTCGCCCACAAGGGTGGGGGGAAGAGAAAAACACGAATCATTGCAGCAAGCCTCGCTGCAATAAGGTATCGCCGGATCTCGGGCAGGCCTAACCCTCCCCTTTCAAAGGGAGTGAAAAGAAACCCTGCCCGAACAGGATGTCATTGAACAAACTTTCCCCACACACAATTAATCATAGCACTGCGAACTTTGTGGAGCATGTTCGCTGGTGGCAAAGTGAATAGGCACTTAGATGATAACAGTGATAAGATGTGAGTCTGCACAAACCGCACCTTGACAAGCATTGACGTAGAAAAGCAAAAATTCCTGTCAAGGCGGGCAATACACTTATCCACCACTTGCTGCCAATGAATAGAGTCCATGTCCGGTAGAAACGAAAATATAAATCCAAGCACTGTGGTCTGACCACACCATGTTATTGGGAATGACTTGAGCTTGTCGATCGTCCATTTCCCAATCGCAATTCCCTTCGACTTGACGAGGTTGATGGTACTCCCCGTCGAAGTACTGAAGAGATCGAAGGTTTTTTTGTAAATGCTCAAGGAATATGAGTCTGAAGCAAACAACACGACGTCATCTGCGTAAGCTAATGTCCTGATGTTAATGGACATATCCCCTGACCTCCAGTTGGCGGTTCAAGAACTGGAGTAATGGCTCCAAATAGAAGATGTACAGGAGAGGCGATAGAGGACACCCCTGCCTGACACCTTTCAAGAGTTCGAAGGTAGACGAAGTGGAGCCATTAACCGCCACACATGATGTGGCCGATGCATACAGTGAAGAAATAATCACAGCAAAAGTCCGAAGATGAAACTGGTGAAACACTTGGAATAAAAATTCGTGATTCACCTTGTCAAACGCCTTTTCCTGGTCGAGACTTAACACTGCAAGAGTTTGATGACGTACTAGCGCTTCTTCCATTACACACCGAATAGTTATAAGGTTGTCAGTCATCCTGCGTGTTGGTATTGAGCAGGATTGACCCGGATCGAAAAACTCGTCGGCGATGAGTTTAAGCCGTTGTTGGAACACCCCAGTGAAGATTTTGTAGTCCGTGTTGAGTAAAGTAATCGGTCTCCACTGGGTCACGAGTTTTGGATCCGGGCATTTAGGGAGAAGGATGATTTTCCCTACAGTAAACTCCGGTGTGATGGAAGACGGGTCTAGGATGATGGAATTAAAGACTCGCACCAGGAAAGGCCCAAGAAGTTTCCACGACGAATTGAAGAAGGTATAAGGAATGCCGTCTAATCCCGGGCTGGACTGATGACGGCCGTTTGCCGAGAGAAACTTCTTGACTTCATCTTCGGTGAAGGGACGTGTTATGAACGAATCTGATTCCACAGAAAAAGGTCTCAATGCCTCAATCCACTGCTTCGTGGTGTCTGACGGAATGATTGGATGGCTAAAAAATGATGAAAAGTGAGAGTGGAATGCTGATAAGATGTCGGCATCAGATTCCACTTCCTCAACTTCCACCAATAAACGATGGCAATGTTTATTGTTAGCCCGACGCCTCTCCTCAGCAAAGGCTGCCGATGACATGTGCCGGACGTCAGCAGCCCAGATAAGTTTTGCCCTGAGTGCTGCGCCGGCAGCTTTCCGGATCATTAGAGCGTTTATTTCGCTCTTCACCTGTTGAATTTCAGCCTGAAACTCCTCCTTAGGGGTGGAACAACGGAGGAGTCGCAATATTTCTTGAAGCATGAGGAGGTAACAATGACGACGTCTGGCTGCGTCTAATCCAATCTTCCGAAAAAATTTTTTGATTTTGGTTTTAAAGTTCAACCACGATTCAAGCGTAGGAGGCACATTGTGGAGATGTTTTTCCACAAACTGAACGAACATTCCCCGGTACTCTTCGTTGTCAAGCAGAGAAACGTTTAGAAACCAGTTCTTATTGGTGACTCGATCTGCAGCAATTGCCGGAGAAACAAATGGAGGATCCCACGACCACAAGATGGCACTATGGTCGGAAAAGGCACAAGGAATGACCTCCATTGTTCCAGCTGCACCAGCAAACACATTGTCGACCAAAAAAAGATCAAGTCGTGATGCCACAGTGGGTCCTTGATGAAATGTGAACCCACTGAGATCACCACCAGAATTCACTGACCATAGATCAAACAATGCATTTTGCTGGCACAGGCGATGCACATGTCCAGACGAAAAGATGTTGTTGGCGTCTGGATGACAGTTAAAATCACCAGCAATCACTACAGGAAATGATGAACACAAATAGACTTGTAGGTCGTTGAAAAAGTCACGTTTCTCTGCTCTCGCACATGGAGCATACACATTAAGCAATCGGAATTGAAATTTTGAAGATGTAATGTCTAAACATATTACCCTGCACTCGCTGTCGCACAAATAATTCGACACCTGAATGGAGGGGTTGAGGATGATAGTTGCAACCCCTTGCCCAAACGGTGACGAAGAGTTAATGAAGAATTGTCCTCGAGGAAATTGTCTGCGAAGGCCGGGTAGATCGTACCATACCTGTGCAGGATCAAGTTTCACTTCTTGAAGCACAAGTATGTCCGGCCTGTACAGGGCAATAAACGTTGACAAAACCGATTGCTTAAAAGACGAACCTAGGGAACGCACGTTCAGTGAGATGACCTTCATTGTGGAATCACGTTGCTGGCTCTTGACACTTCTCCGAAGGAGACTGGAGCTTCACTGATGATGGTGGAGGCTCCTTCGACTTCCGCCTCGGAGATCGAAACGAGGAAGAAGAAGAAGTGCTGCGATGATGGCTCTCGCGGCTGTCTCGCTCGGTCGAAGAAGAAGCAGCAAGTCCCTTCTGCTGTGATGCCGTCTGGTTCTGTGCTTGCGAGATTTGGATGCCGTCGCAAGCACGTCCCGCTGTATTGAGGCTGATGACTTTACATTCCCAGCTGATGATGACACCGAAGCTGACGTAGGCACACAGGCGATCCGTAGTGGCTGCAAAGACGATGTTTTCGCAGGCAGAGGAAGGGCTGGAAAGTCTTCCTCCGGAAAGATGGATTCGGAAAGTCCAGATGCGTCTACATCTTCTTCTGCAGAGCTTACCTTCTCGACCATCGAGATGTCACTTGATGGCTCAGGGAAAGGGGCGCCGTCTAGGGTTTCTGATGGGGGAGAGGTGTGTGGTATCTCCTCCCTCGGTTTATCAGCTAGTGGCGCTGGAGGCGGTGGCATTTCCTTCCTAGATTCCATAGGTGGCGGAGATGGCAACGTACGCTGCCTTCGGGGTGGACGTGAAGGCGTCGTGGCTCTGCTCGGCTCTGTTGACTTGGCCGGTGATGTCATCATCGGTGGTTGCTGGGGAGACACTCCTTTAGGCGAAGATGGAGCTGCTGGCGATGCAAGCGTCCTCTCCGGGCACTGGTGAAATTTATTAACTACCTTATTACAGTAGGTACATTTCACCAAGAGAGGACAGTCTTTCCTGACGTGGGCCGTCTTCTTGCAGTACCAGCAGCACTGCCTTTGACCTTTGTAAGTCACGGAGACTTTATCTCCGCGCATTACAACATCCTTAGGAATGTCTCTGTTTAAGTCCATGTAGACTATGATGTCTCCTGTTCGTTGAAGCGGAGAATCTGGGTGCTGAGGATACGAAATCCTATGCACCACACCATAGTCCGACATGAATCCTCTGAGATAATTCTCAGTCATCAGCGGCGATGCTCCCCAGATGCAGACTGGTAAATATCCGGGTTCAGCATAACTCAAGTGGACGGTGGTCTGCCCAACCTTGATAGTATCGGCAGACACGATACGGTCTGCCACATTACGCTGCCTACAGAGCATCCTCGATTCAGTCGGGGTAAGTCTCTGTAGGACTAAGACAGCGGGATCGCCAGACGGGAGAACAGGAGGTATACTCGTCTTGGAGTATAACTCCTTCATGAACATGCCGATAGAAAAAGGCCCGTCGGCAATCATATTCACCATGTTTTCCATGGTGAATGGATAAAGTCATAAAGAGTTCGGGGGGGGGGGGGGGGTAAACCCCCCCCGGGATCACCGGGGGGAGGGTCACAAAAAGTCACAAGGTTATTCACTCACGCAATGGAGATGATTAATTGCGGAGTGAATAAACCTAAGTCCAATAAATAAAGTCACTTACAACGGAGCACAAACACTATTTCACTCAGACGGGGCTGTTGATATGGTACCCTTCGTCGTCGTCGAGGCATGGTGTTCTTTCAAGCAATTACTCTGAAAATCTAATCATTTATACTCTGACCCATTGTATGCAAATATTGCAAATTGCATATGGATTAGACCATTCCATCAGGGTGTTGCGATTTTTATAAACAGTAGTGTATATATATAAAACCAAAAGTCTGTATGTTTGTGTCTGTGTAGCTTCAGGCGATCATATTGGCTAATCGAAAAGGAATTGTTTCGATTGTTACGACAGTATTATTGTTAAACTCAGGATGAACAGAAGAATTTTAATTGTTGCAATATTTTTATCTGTGTAATAAACTTTGGAGTGAGAAACGCCACGGCCTATAGATGTCGTCACTAACCAACAACATGGTAGATGAAAGGTGATCGACATCTTTGTAAATGTTCAAATTTTCGGAAAATTATATATCGAATATTTGTAAATATCGGTATTCCATTCATCGGGTAAAACATTACTCTGTATGAAGTTTCATTCACTTATAGGCATATGGTTGCATACGCTGCATGATCACCCTTTCCCAGTTTCCACAAAAAACACCAGATGGCAGGTCTGTGGATGGCACTTCTCAATAGCAAAGAGATTTTTTCTTCTTTAAAATGTAATATCCTTTCATGGAAAACATGGTTTTTACATTTGAAAAGTAAAATCATGTATCTGAATATAAAATTATATGATGACTTCTCTGATTTTGAAATACCAATTTTCAAATTTTAAAAAAATATTTTCATTCAGTTATTGCAACCTAATTATCTTAAACCATTACTTAGAATTTTAATTATTCAACACAGTTTTCAACAGCGGCTTAAAGAATAAAGGCAAATACCGATTAGATAAATTAGAGATAAATACCATACCGTTTACCCCTTTTTGGATAGGTTTGCCCAATATTTTGAGAAGTGACCAAACCTAATAACGTTAATGTTACCACAATAACACTTTAGTTCTGAACTTTGTCAATAGATGGTAATGCCTTAACTTTAAAACTACAATTAAGAAATAAACTGTGTTTAAACGCGCTTTAGGTGGTGTCTGCCGAACTTCATCTTAGCGTCATTGTTTGACGCGCCCTAAGGGGTTAACAGTCGTATAATTATTGATGTTTGTCTTCTGTGTTTTACGGGTTTAGATTTGTTTAATTTGCAATGCTATTGTTGTTTGGTTTCGTATTGATACGTTTTGGCTATTCTCACGGACTTCGATTTGCTTTGAAATTCGGATTTTATTTTTTGCTTTGTGAATAGATTTGGTTTTATTCAAATTTTGTAAGATTGGAGATAAATAGCATTAGAAGCGCCCGGTGGCACTTCCTGGTTCACTTTCCGTCCTTCATGCACGGGCATGATTGTGTTTGTTGTGTGCCCGAATGGCCCGTGGATCATGTTTTTGACAACTGTGTCGTGTAGTTTTTTGTCACTGTTGACATCAGGAATTTCTGCAATAATAATATCGTCAATTTGGTTGGGAGGCAATTTTTCTTTTAGCCACAGTAAAAGATGTACGTAAAAGCCACTGAGTCTCGCAAATATTTGACATTTCGTGAGCAGATCTACCAACTTCCGAACTTTATTTTCAAAAACTCGAGCATAGGATGGCAGGATAGAATGAGCATAAAATTATGATGCAATGACAAAACATTCGTTTTATGCTATTGAACATTAAATGAGTATAGCAGACGATAAGGATAGGGAAGTGTCTATAGAGGAGGCAAAGGAGAAACACGTGTCTCCCTTGAGCCCTCTAACAAATGTCCAGACGACTGACAAAAATTTTTGTATTTGTTTGTGCGTTTGGAAAGGAAAGTGAAAGAACGAGTATTGGTCAGGAAACTCTGCAGCAAAAAGACAAATGAGCATCGGGAACATCTGAACAACGGGAGCTTCGTCTAGAACAGGAGGGTATAAGAACTTCTACGTCAGGGGCAAGGGAAACTTCGAAGGAAAGTTGAAATCTAAAGTATCCAGTGTTATTTCCCGGTGGTGAAAATGAATATTTTAATCTGAGGCAGGTCAACCCAACAAGAGGATAAGTAAAGTCCCGGGCGACGCCGGGTTTTCAGCTAGTAATGACATAAATATTAAGCTCCATGAGCTTGCTGAAACATTTAAAATCCTGTGGCCGATTTCCCAAGCTTAACACAAAATTTCACGCTGGGCTCTTTGTTCCAACTTGATATCCACATATTTGCAGACTAACATATGCAATATTCATAACAACACCAATTTCTTTGTAAACTATATCTAGCCACATGAAGAAGAACTTATTCAGTTCTATTACTATTTTGTTAACACCAATTTAACCAATGTCAACAAATACCAATGTAATGAGTTTATTTTTTTTAGGACAATCCATAGAACCTAAAAAAATATTTTTTTAAAAATTATCATTAAAAATAATGAAAATTATCATATAACTGCGTCAGGCGAAGCTACGGAGACATGAAAACGGGTATTATAAGGAGGGGTGGAAGCTGAGGAAAAATAAAAACGAGAAAGAGATGTTAATAAAAGGTTATTAAGAGCTTTATACAGGGTGAGGCATTTATCTTGAGACAACTGAATATCTCGGAAATACCCATTTTCACTATAACCTGTTGAAGTTCTCTTGATATGTATATTAGCGTATACAGGGTGTTTCAAAATTACATCACCAATCTTGGCAAAACGTTAGAGGGGGATCAATGTGAACATCTTTTGTTAATAACGTTTTATTCTAAAATGACTGTGCAGTCAGCTACAGTACAAAGATTCCACTTTTCATCCTGCTTATTCGGAGTCCTATTAGTAAAAAGACAGTATTGCTTAATGTTTTGAATAATATTAATTTACCCACCACAGAATAATGGTTCATTCCTTTAAATCCATAGAGTAGTATGCAATAAGACATATGGTTAGTACAGAAAGCAATTGTAAGTTATAGATGTTAATTGGAACCATTGCAAGAACAGCATGCAGACGTACTCAAATGAAGAATTGGCTGACATGCATTTTGTGTATGGAGCAGCCAATGGGAATGGGAGAGCTGCAGTTAGGCTGTACCAGGAAAGATACCCCACCAGACGTATGCATCACTATCAGACATTCGCGAATCTGCATCGGCGACTTCGTGAAACAGGATCTTTCTCCAGGAACATGGGCAACGCAGGACGACCACGTAACAGGAACGTAGCGTTACAGCACGAGATTCTGCAACAATTTGCTGATAACCCAACAAGTGTACGTGCAGTAGTGCACAACCTGGGTGTGAACCACTCTTGTTTGGAGAGTTGTGCACGAGAATTTGCTGTATCCATTCCACCGGCAAAAGGTCCAATCATTGAAGATAACTGACTACCCTCTTCGTGAACCATTTGCAACGTGGTATTTAGCACAAAATCACACGGACCCTACATTCACATCACGTGTATTATTCACAGATGAAGCCATGTTTACGCGAGAGGGAATGTTTAATTTACACAATGCACACTTGTGGGCCCATGAGAATCCACACGCACGTTTTCTCCGTGCATATCAACAGCGCTACAGTATTAACATTTGGTGTGGAATTGTGCATGAACCATACACGATGCCCACTTCCTTAACTTGGCATACGTACAACATGTTTCTTCAGCATGTGTTACCAGAACTCTTGGAAGACATACCACTGAGAGTTCGCCGAGACATGTGGTACCAGCATGATGGGGCACGACCCCATTTCTCCCGAGAAGTACGTGATTACCTTGATGCAAGATTTCCAACCAAGTGGATCAGCCGTGGAGGTCCTATTAACTGGCCACCCAGGACACCTGACCTCATATGTCTGGACTACTTCCTCTGCATATGAAAAGTGTGGAGTATGAAACTCCTGTTGAGTCACAGGAAGATCTTGTGGCACGTGTGATGGCTGCTGCAGCGATGGTAAACGAGATGCTTGGAGTGTTTCAGCGCATCAACCGTTCCATGTTACGACGATGTGAGACTTGCATTGAAATAGGTGGTCGACATTTCGAGCACATTATGTGGTAATAAGACATTACTGACTTGTCTAATTAATGTTCTTTGTAATGATGTGAATAAACGTGTTAAAGGTTAACAGTGTTTCCGTTCATGTTAATTAATTGAATCCACGTACTGCAGTAAACGTTATTAACAAAAGATGTTCAAATTGATCCCCTCTAACGTTTTGCCAAGTTTGGTGGTGTAATTTAGAAACACCCTGTATATCGACGAGCAAAATGTTCTTAGAGACTTGCCGAACTCTAAAATGAACACATTTTTTTGACTGTTTCTTGTACTTCTTTACTATGAAACACTATTGATTCCAGATATGTGCAGCACTGCATAAAATATTACATCTTGTTTTTCTTTTAAAAGTCATAGCTTTTTCACATACATTTAGTCGTTTTTCACAAATATTTAGTCGTATTAAATTACTGTCGCATTTATATTATTGTAATTATATGCTATAATACTAATTACATTAAATAATTTTTATGTATTTTTAATTTTGAATATTATAAAAAAAGACAACAATAAGGATATATTAATCATAAAATATTTTTATTTGTAGTATTTACTGTTTTATTCATTTCCTGAGTCCTTTTACACTAATAATAATTTTAAAGAATCAAAAAATATACAAAATATATTTGTTGCTGTTGTTTTATTTATATAAAAACTAGAAGAGGTACCCGGCGTTGCCCGGGATAATTACACTTGCACAAACTTTTCCTTTCATTGTTAGTCATGAGATATTGATTGTTGGTCCATGCAGAGCGTTTGTGAATTGCGTGTTGATACCATTGTTGATACCTATTGTTGTACAAACTTTGCCTTGCATTGTTGGTCATGAGATATTTCTCATTAATATGCCTTGCCATAACCATGAATATCGATTTTTTATCGATATTTATTATTTTTCCGAAATCTGAGGTAGACAGTGACCTTCCTCATGCTTTGAAGGTCATGTATGCGAAATTTTATCAAGATCGGAATAAAACTGTAGATTTGTATAAAAAACATACACAGATCCACAGACCCACAGACAAACCCACAAACATCCTTCTTTATATATATAGAAAGAAAGATGGGGTGGTCCATAAATTACGTAACGCTTAAAGGGTGAGGGGTGTTTCACACGTCATTACACAGCGTTATGGAGGGGAGGGTGAGTATCAGGTATGGCGTTACTTAACGCTTCTTTTCAGGGTTATTTGAGACTAAATTTGTGGGATGGTTAAATTTATCAAACAAAGAACCATATAATAAAAGAATTTATTTACAGCCTGAGTTAATTTAATTTCTTCTTCCAAAATTTAAATTATAGAAATATTATTAGCATGACTCACAGATCTATGGAACTGCTTTATGAATATTACATTTATAAAATCCATTTATCAAAATTCTTAAAACCGCATTTTATTGTTGAGGGTCGAGTATCAGTTATAAAGATTTGATTAGTGTAAATAAATATTGTACTAGGCCTAGACGAATAGAGGGTTGGTAAATATAAAGTTAGCCCCCCCTCCTTCCTAATTTTTCCGGAGGATGTCAATAAATATTTGTTTTGGGAAGTTTCACAAAAGCTTCATTGTAAAAAAACAGCCCATCTTGTATTTGTTACGTTTGTGTTAATTTTTAGCGTTAAATATCAAAGTCATATATCCGTTATGGCCTTTTCAGGAAAAATACAGTATTTCGGATGTCATATTCAGGGTATATCCCTTATCCAAAATCCTTGCGGCTAGCTGTGTTTTGGTTTTCGATATTTTTCGAATTTCGGATTAAAAACTAGGCCCTCCGCACCCCCTCGCCGAGTGATACCACATTCTTCAGTAAAACACCGCACAGATATATCATGATTGAGTTTCTGCAGTAATTTCTCTTATTGATAACAAACGCTTCACATTGTTATCTATCTGCAATTCTATTTGATATTTGCTCTCGCTAAAATCAACGAAAAAAAACTCCGAACAATACTGTAACAGTAAATGCATGTGGAGTCTGTATAATCGCCGAGTCACAACTAACATTTAACGCAAGTAAAGCGGCGATATTTACTATCCCGGAGGCGTACATGCATTTTACCGTATAATCTGTTTAATTAGTAACTGCTTTATCTAATTTTTTAACTTATTTATTAAAGAATTCGCGAGGGGAAAGAAATGAAAATTTTCGAAAATCTATTTGCTATGAGTGATATATCTTATCAAATGGCTGCCGTAGCACGGGGCTTTCATTTGTCCTCCCCCCTCCCCTATTAAGCAGAGACGGTAGATTAAAAAATATCAAACCATGACCGTAACCGGGCTGCCCGGAAAAGTTAAGGGGGTATTGCTCTTTATTTTTACCAAGCCTTGATTCGTCTTGGCCAGATACAATTTTTATTTACGCTAATCAAACTTTATATCTGATACTCAACTCTCAACAATCTCAAAAATAAAATGCGGTTTTTAGAATTACGGATAAAGGATTTTATAGCTGTAATTCCAGGTATAAAGCAATTCCTCAGACTCGTGAGTCATGCTAATAGTACTTCTACACGGCTGGCAAAACCAAATGCAATAGCTAGATGGAATGGGATGATTTATTTGAAATTTTGCACACATGCAGCATTGTGGCATACAATAATGACTCAAATTGCAAGACAATACGTCCAGAAGAACGTTTTACAGGGTGGCTCCCATGCCACTCCTGGACTAGAATTATTCCAACCAGATTTGCATGAAAATCATCAGTTTTGGTATCTGCATTGTACTGGAACAGTTGACTGTAGGTGTGGTGAGAACAACTGCAATGCCTCGCACACGCCGCTGTGCTCCTGTGCGACAACTCACGGAGTTTGACAGAGGTCAGATTGTAGACTTCGAGGGGCTGAGTGGTCTCATCGGCGTATTGCGGCGCAGATCGGTCATAATGTTTTTGTGGTGGCTCGTTATTGTCAACAGTGGTCTACGAAAGGAATCCACTCAAGTAGACCTGGTTCTGGACGCCCACACGCTACTGACCCACGCCAAGACCTTCAAATCAAATAAGAAGCTTTGAGCAACCGTATGGCATCCACAGAAGAGATAAGGGCCAGAGTGGCACTAGCTTTGTCAAAACGCAACATTGGTAACTTTATGCTAGCTGCAGGACTGCGGGCACGAACCCTCTAGCCAGACTCCTACTTCTGCAAGAACACCGTGCTGCGCGGTCGCAATTTAGCCGCGAAAGAGCCTACTGGAGAGCCGAATTGAGTTCTGTGGTCTTCAGTAATGAGAGCAGATTCTGCCTGTATTCCAGTGATGGACGTGTACGTGTGCGGCGAAGATTCTGCCTTTACAACAGCGCGCCATCTTTCACAGTGCATCCGTCTATGGCACACAGGTCCAACCCCTGGCGTAATGGTGTTGTGTGGCGATCACCCTTAGTGTTTGTGGATGGAACATTGAGCAGCATTCGGTACGTCCAGCAGATTTTGGAACTTGTTCTTCTGCCCTTCTTACAATAGGAAGGTAACATGTTTTTCCAGCAGGATAACGCCCGAACCACACACGGTCCTTGTTGGCTTGTATGCCTTAGAGCAAGTGGCACTACTTTCCTGGCCAGCACGATGTCCAGACTTGTCGTTAATTGAGCATGTGTGGGACATGATGGAACGCAACGTTCATCGTCGCTGTACACCAGCTGCAACAATTCCACAATTGCTCCAGCATGTTCAGGAACAACCTAACCCAAGACGACATCCGGCGTCTTTATGACCGCATGCATGCAAGTGTCGATGCCTGCATTCAAGCTCACGGCGGTTATACGACCTACTAATTTGGTCTATTAGGGGATAGGAGTTACCCTATACAACGTTCTTCTGGACGTATTTTCTTGCAATTTGAATCAATTCTTGATGCCACCAATGCTACATGTGTGCAAAATTTCAGACAAATCGACCCATTCCTTCTAGGTGTTGCATTTTTGAAGTGAACTGTTCTTTTGCGGCGCCAAAGACTTGGGGATCGAGATGCTATCATGAAACGTTTTTCGCGTTACGGAAGTGACGTAGTTCAACATTCCAAATTTAATTGTTTCCAACAAAAGGAAAATACTGTTTGACAACATTCGAGATGGAGCGTCACCAACGAGAGAGAAGGAAAATGCATTACATTGTTAGATCCTCATAGATAGTACAAATATATTATTATTATTTTTATGATTACAGTTATGTGAATCAAGCCAACACCTTCTAGAAAGAAAGCCAAACGACTGAAACATCATACGATGTTACTTCATCATATTTCGACCATTGTTAATCGAATTTCAATCAAAAATAAGCCTTAAATTTGATCGACTTATGATGATGTAACAATGTATGACGTTTCAGTTGTTTGGCTTTCTTTCTAGGAGATGTTGATCAAGCCGACACTTCGGCGCCAAAAACAGCCATAGAACGCATGTGAGCGTATAGAGCTCGTAGACGAACCGAAGAAGCAATTCCAATAAAAATAAATAAATAAATAAATAAATAAAACGGAAGCTAAAAAGTCTACAAAAAGCGTACTAAATTTTCGAGCTTGTAGAAGACAACAGTTGGAATCAAATCCGCCAAATACCATCTGCAAAAAGGTAAAACAAAAAATACTGTGAATAAACAAAGTCCCCTAGAATAAAATGCCTATCAGCTCATTGTTGTACGTCACGATCGAAGTCTGAAGTTGTCAGTTTGTTCCCGTAACGAAGCATGAGTTTGTCGTCACCAGCAAGTAAGAGAAGTTATTTTTCATTGTTTTAAAGGGCTCGAATCTATTTTATATCTTTACCATATAATCATCCGGGTAAATCTTCGGTGTCTACACAATTGCTAATTGAATTGTCGTGGAAAAACCTCTGTTGCTCTTGCATTTTATATCACATCTATAGACAATTGTTGGTTGATTTTCGTTGCCTCAACCATGACCTTTATTGTTACAGACCTGTTTTACTAAATTTCCATTGTTACTTTTGGCATTTCTCAATTTTGCCATGAGCTGTTTAAAGGTTTGAAGGTTACATTGTTGCTTGGACTGAGATGGTCAGGTGACTTTTCAATGACGTTCAAAACAAACTGAAGAAGCATTCATTTTATTAACCAAATTTAGGTTTCTTTTTATTCGCTACTAGCTCATATACCCGGCGTTGCTCGGGCTCTTTTTTTGATGAAAGTTTGCAATATCTGAATGGGAATTTACAGTAAAAATTAACACATTAAAACGCTTAGAATTGAAACAGTAAAAATTCATTTAGAAAAACCGAAAAAAAATCGTTTAAAATGTTCCTAATGGATGGCCCTCTAACAGTTCTCCCCGGTTCGTGTTGAAATGTTCTGTATAGCTGAGCGAGTTTACCATAGTGCAGGAGAAACAATGTGTGGAATAATGTGTATGGCTATGAAAGTGGGAGGAAATAGAATGGAAATGAAACAATAGTTTGATCTGACGTTCTTTCAGCTCTGGCTATGGCTGTAGTTCTTCTATTTTGTGTGACCTAGCCTTTAAAAATTCATTTGTTTATCTAAAAATTAAACAATTCCAAAATTCTCTTCTTGGTGGCGATGGATGTACATGATCGTTTGTGTCTGCGTACTCTGCAATTCCAACAATTGATAAACTGTTAGGAAATAAAGAAATTAAACTGGAGCAAATTCCAAGCATCAGGTAAATGATATTAATTAGAAAAATGGATAGAAAAATTCTGCGACTTGGGCTCGACTGTCATGATAGACGCCTCTACTAATTGGGCTGTCACAGACACCTGAACAGCCATGCTGTCACTAAGTATTTTAAAGACAACCAAGTAGTCTTTACCTGATGTTCGGACTTAATTTCTCCAGTTTAATTTCTTTATTTCTTATTGTGTGTTCATCAAACTTTCTGATGGTTTGGATAGGAGAAATTCACGATCTCTGAACCGAGTGCCCACCTCCCATTGGGCTTTCCTTCTTGACAACTTGGTTGTCTTTAAGACACTTAGTGCCACATGGCTGTTCAAGTGTCTGTGATAGCCTAATTGATAGAGGCGTCGACCATGACAGTCGAGGTTCCTGGTTCGAATCCAGGTTGCGGAAATTTTCCATCAATTTTTCTAATTGGTAAACTGTTGCACTTCACACTCTGCTCTCGAGGTCTTGAAGCAAAACTGGTACATTCATCACTTGATGTGATCTGGCAGTCGCAGTTTCTTCTGTTGACACATTTGCATCGACTGCCACAGGGTCACTCACCACTTGTTTAGTTGAAGCAGTGTCCTGGAAAAATCGATACAGCACCGAGTGAAGGGGCTGCTTTCTCGCCGCCTTTTCACTGTTTCTCAATAGTCTGATAACTCTCCATTATTTCCATTTACTGCTCATTTTTAAAGCTTTTCAAGAAAATGTTAAATTCTAATAACTATCAATTCTAAGAAATCCACAAAGGACAGGAATTATATGTACTGTTAAAATTTCCGACGCCTTCTCACTTATTCTCAGAGGAGGAAGACCCTTCCAGCTGTATGCTGACGACCATTACGCGAAACTTTAAATTATGGTCAGGAAATTAGAAAGCCCGAAGAATATTATATTTTATAAGAGGGTGGTCCTCGATTTATGCATGCAAGTCGTATGTCCTCAAAATATTTTTGTTAATGAAATTTACAAAATGATCAGTCTTAAGATTTATTTACATGCTTTAATGAACATGTCTTACATACGTAACTATTTGATTGGCTGAATCTGGTATATTTTCTCCAATTTTTGTATTTAATGCCATATCATTTTTAGAATTCTGTGTTGCTATCACTACTGTTGAAACAAACAGAGCAGTCTATTGTTGCACAAACTTTACCTTGCATTGTTCGTCATGAGATATTTTTGGTCGGTGCATATTGCTGTGAGATACCTCCTATCAGTAAGCGCTGCCATCAATTTGAATATCAATTATTATCGATAAATATTATTTTTTCGAAATCTCATGTAGACAGTGAACTTCTTGCTTTGAAGATCAAATGTGCAAATTTCATCAAAATGGGAATTAAACTATAGTAGATTTATATGAGAAAGAAACACACAAACAACTTTCATCCTTATCTATATAAAATTCTCGGTATGCTGCCTGTCTGTCTGTTCGCTATGCATTTCAAAATGGCCGGACTATCTTGATGAAATTTTTCATGGTAATTCCGATGGAACCTGGGAAAGTTTTAGGTAGATCATGGTGGAGATATCGCGCTTCATGGATTCCCACTCTACAAATCGTTACCCCTCTCCCTAAAAGAGGGAACAGTTCAAACAAACTGTGCACGAGGTGAAACCCATATCCGCAGGTCCTTCGTAAGTGCTGGAAAAAAAAGGAAAACCACCGTCCAAGATAAAATTACAATTTAAAAGGTCCGTCAAAAGAGAACTGGAAGAAATCATTAGGCGGCGGAGAATGGCTGCGCTTCACTAAAAGTATCTCGAACGATCCTATCATTCCGGGTAGGCTGGAATAGTGGAACGCACCAAAGCAACTCCGAATAGTATGAAGAGCATGGGCTTACCAAAGGCCGATCATGAGGTCGATCCATAATGAAAAAAAAACTATCGTCCCAGAAAAGATCCCGTTCTAAGAGTGAGGACATCATAAAGCAATAACATTAGTTAGGAAACATCATATCCAAAGACTAAGAAGGTCATCGACAATCTCCCAATTCTGATGGCTCGCAGGACGGGTTGCTCACAGAAGTGATTAGTTGACCATTCTTCCGATCTGACTTGGAAACGATCAGCGGCCTCCAAAAGAAAGACCTCGCGAGCTTGGCACGAGCGCATAGCGTGAGAGTAAAACAAAAACTAAAAAACGTAATAGCGCGCTTATTCGCTATATCGATTGTTTCATAGAATAAAGAACAAAATATAATAACAATAGTAAGTAATTAACAACTTGGAAACCGTGAACATTTCCCGAGTTAAACTTAAACTAGATAGATCCCGTCAAAATTTGACGGTAAACAACCCATCTTCACCTGATTTTGCCTACATTGTTCTTTGTCGTCCTTATTAATTATTTATTTAATTGTTGTTGATCTGATCATCAATGGTAGCAAAATTGTTGAATGTTACATCATTGTGGAGAGGATTGTTTGATTTGACTATGTAAGCATTTTGAATTGTAAATTAGCTGTAATTAATAATAATTTCGGACACAAAAACTAAATTTGACAAATCTACAGACCAAGACCTGTCAGTTAACACCAAAATGAAGTTTATAGATGCAGTAGTTTTGACCAACGAATGGTCCGCAGGTTATGGCAGCATTTTCGTGAACCATGGCTCAAAAAGTACAACAGGCTTGTGCGTAGGATCCATGAAGAAGTCAAAGAGCTTCGAAATGCCAGATGGTGTGAGCGGCTTAAAAACCTGTCGACCCGTGATAACTATCTGGAGCATGGTTAGAGTCTTGCAGATGAAGCAGAAGAACGCCACGATTCCCCCGCTTCTCTCCGCAGGTGGCGATTATGTCCAAAGTGACCATGACAAAGCTCAAGTCATTGCAGACTCACTGGAGACGCAGTTTGTAACTCCCGACATCATCAATCCTGAAAATCAATTCCTGACACAGCGTGTGGAAGGCAGCATCACCAGCTTTTTTGAAGTCCCCCATCGTCCGTCGCAGATCCGGATTCAGACTGGTGAAATCAACTCTATCATATGGAGAATGAAAAAGAAGAAGGCTCCAGGAAACGACAAGGTAAGAAACATTGCACTAAAGAATCTCCCGAAGACCATTATTGATGACATCACGTTTCTAATTAATGACTGCTGGAAGTTCTCTTACTTCCCGACGTCCTGGAAGCAATCCACTGTCCTTAGTATCCCCAAACAGGGGCAAAATCCAGCTATACCCGTAAGCTACAGGCCTATTAGCCTACTTCCATCAATCTCTAAGGTTCTGGAAAAGACGATCCTCTACAGGTTCCAGGACCACTGTAATGCTAGAGGGCTAGTCCCACAGGACCAGTTTGGCTTTAGGGCCAACTACTCCTGCCAGCTGCAGTTGAGCACCCCCCTTAACTTTTCCAGGGATAGTCTTTCTAGATGTCAGTAAGGCTTTCGATCAATTATGGCTTAAAGGCCTAATCTACAAAATGATCAGAGATGACTTCCCTCCTGATCTGATAGCGATGATCCAGTCTTTTCTTACCAATAGGACGTACCAGGCTAAGGTTGGTGAGAATCTTTCCTCTCCCCGCCCAGTGAAGGCCGGCGTTCCACAAAGCTCTGTTCTCGGACCTATCCTCTTTAACTATTTTGTGCACGACTTCCCGAAACCCGAAAAGTGCTAACTGTACTTCTGCTATTATGACTTGGGCGCGCCAGCCATCCCTTGTTATTACTCGACTATAAAATGCCCTGAAGAGTTTTGAAAAATGGTTTTACTGCTGGCGACTGAACCTGAACGTAGGGAAATGCAAAGCAATGTACTGTAACAAAAAATACAAGCGCCCTCCGAATTCTCTCGTCTTATTCAACAGGAAACTCGACTGGGTTGACAATTACAAGTACCTTGATGTTGTCATAGACTTAACGTGCGCCCTGAACAAAGCGCAAAAGGCTAAATACAGCCTCTTAGCTCTCCTGGGACGGAACAGCTCCCTCAGCATTGACAATAAGCTTCTCCTTTACAAAACAATCGTTAGGACTATCTTGTTGTATGGCATGCCAGCGTGGGCAACTATCTCCAGAAGTAGCTGGAAGGAGCTCCAATCGTTTCAGAACGTCACACTGAGGACTACTGCCCAATTGGATAGAAGAACCGCGAAAAATCAGGCAATCCATGGTGACTTCAACATGACTCATATAGGGAAATACATCCAGGAACTACTCAAGAATATGATACTGAGATCGAGAACCATGACAACGACTTGGTGAAGGGGATCCTGACGCACTCGTTGGAGATGAAGTGTATTTCTCTTCTTGCCTATTTCAGTGTATTTCCTTTGGCGTTATACTCTGGATTGATGATAGTGAAAGCGCTGCTTTCGTCCCATCTGAACACATGTTCACTCCAATGTTCGATTGTCGATTGTCGACTTCTTTCATAACTTCAGGATAATTCTCTAATATTCTATTTGTTTTTAGAGAATTATCCTTTTTGCTTTGATAAAGGATAGTCTCTATCCGAAACGTCAGCTTTTTATTTTGATTAATTATTTTTGTTTATTATATCTTATTTTTTATTCATTTTGTAATTTTAATTAATAACTATTATTTATTGTATTCCAGGATTCTTGTGTCTCGTCCTTCTCTAAATATATATATCCGTTCGTTGACAGTCTAGTACCATAGTATAATTTGGGGGAATCCAAATTTCTCAATATTATTACTGGCCCTACTTTCACATTGAACTTAATGTGGTGGCTTTCCAGGTGGGTTCCAATGAATTTAACAATTCTGTGGGTTAGTTTTCAGCTTGCTCCTGGTACATAATAGTGTCAAGAGATTTATATGTAATGCAAGATCTTGGCAACTCTTGCAAAATGATGTCGTTTTTTATTTACATTCTCATTCTTTGGTGCAAGAATCGTACGTACTCAAAGCCACTTTCGGTCCTCAATTTTTGTGGCTATGTTCGGGAACACATTATGTATAATTATTTCTTACACTGACGACAACAGTATACAGAAATTAGATGAGAGAGAAATTAAACCTGACGCAATTGTGGGAAATTTTTCGTCTCCAATACTGAGTAGTTGTTTATAAATTTTATGAATGTGGTCATCAAGAATACGTACCCTCATATTAGTAATTACTTTTTGTGTGGACCAATTTCTATATGGTTGATACTCTGAGGCAAGCACTGAGTTCATCTGTAAATGTTCATTGTGAAATAATTAGAAGGGTTTGGGGAAAATCTGCGAGAAAAATGACACCGCTCCATATTTTTTCCAAGATCTCTTAGTGTTACAAAAATGGAAGTCGAAGCGCCGTAGAGGTCCCAAACCGAAAGTGCCCGATAGGCTTCGCGGCGGAGCTTCGGCGCGAGACTTGAAGGAGAGAGACAGAAGGGAAAGTGGCAAGACAACGATCGAGACGGACGGAAAGAAGCGTAGCGTTCGGAGGAGCAGTAGCCAACGTCTATGGCATCGTTCCCGTGGCATTGAAGGGAATTCGACGGTTACGAACGTCGGGGGAGACGGCATTGGACCGAACGCACGGCGGGAGCCGAGAGATGAGAGCTCAGCGGAACGGTTACCGCTCAAGCAGCTGACAGCGAGCGAGCGGCGTCGACCCGGCAAAAGTTTCCCGAGCGCACACGGCCGAATGCATTTTGAATGCATCATTTATGTTTCTGCCCACGATACGAACCAGTCACTGTCGCAGTTTGACGAGGATTGAAATAGATACATGGACAGAGCAGAGCCACGTCGAAGAAGGTCTACACGTTTTGGAACTGTCAAAATACAAAGTTGCAGGTATTTTTCCTTCAAGCGTCTATGCTTATTTACGGGACGGAGTTGGGAAAGCAATTGAAAGAGGCGGCAGCTATTTCAAGCGCCGTTGAATTATCGAGAAATACGAATTATTCAATTGTATTTGTCAGCGTGAATTCTCCCGGGGTTTGCATCCTTAAGCATATTTTCTAGCATGGCAACTCTGACTCTGTTGGTGTTATTTCCCCCATTAAAGTTTTTCTGAACATAACACGAAATAACGTTTGTCATTTTAACTCGTATGCTTCGTTTTCTTTACTTTCTAGTATTAGAGAAGGTTTTTACCCGGCTATGGTGATTTGAAGCTATTAGCTAATCTCCATTCATCGAATTATTCATGATAAATTATAATTCAGACTTTTGGACTCTCTTATTGTCAATGCTACGTGGTGTGAATCACATAGTGATGTGCACTATTACTGCTAGAGTTTTTGAACCCCAGGTGCTTTAATGTGAAGGACATTGGAACACGAACTTTTTGAGCACATAGACTGTGTCGTTTATCTAAATAAGTGAGTGTGCTTTTATTTTAGGCTTAAGGAGTTTTTGCTAAGCCGGCATCCATTTTTGAAACAGGATTTAGAGTTTACCTTTAATTCCTTGTGGCCTGTA
>JAHWFO010106484.1:0-15648 GCA_023313115.1 Rhysida immarginata
CCACTTGCAAGGTTTCCATTCATTAGAGGTTTTAAATGCCAGGTTTCCAGTTCCATGGATTGTAAGGCATCTTTATATTCAAAATGTTCCCACTACTAAACAAACAAACCTACTCTAAACATCTATTCCAGCCAATGTTGAAGGAATTTAAAAAAATACATCGTTTTCTCGTGAATAAATGCTTGAAACAAAAATTCAGCGAACCCATCTAATTGTTTCTTAAAGGTCCCCTGTATTTCTCCAAATGATGAAGATGGAGTGACAGGAGACTATATCCTCAATTTTAGTCATATGTTACAGCCATTACTGGAAGGTGAATTTATAGCTCCTGGAGAAAAGCAACGATTATGGCGACAAATGAGAGATGAACTCCTCTATCACTTGGAGTATGTATTAAAAAATGAGAATTTTTTTTTACTTGTTCATTTCTAAACAGACATATGTTTTTTCTTAGCCAAAATAAAATGATTCTGAATGGAAACCGGGTAGCACTTAAATGGAAATATTACAAATTAGGAAAATTTACTAATGAGAAATTTCCAAATGCGGAATGGGAGAAAGACAAAACGAAAAAT
Organism: Rhysida immarginata; assembly: GCA_023313115.1. Lineage (NCBI taxonomy): Eukaryota > Metazoa > Arthropoda > Chilopoda > Scolopendromorpha > Scolopendridae > Rhysida > Rhysida immarginata. Next base: position 576 of record JAHWFO010106484.1, read on the forward strand.
AATGCAACTAAGCCTTCGGTTAGCAATACTTTTTCCCTATTATGCTAAATCATCTATCAGGAATGATATTAAAATGGCAGTTATTTATCATTATTAAATTTTTTTAATTTATATCTTTCTTCAGACTATATTCATAAAACGATTATCCACTTTAAGAAAAGTAAAGAAATCCAGGCGTATTCATGGTGCCAAAGGATCAAATGCAACTAAAACTGGAGAAGTGATGAATTTTGATTCTGCCATAAAGGAATTAAATGTAATATGCCTGGTTTTTTATTTTTAATGAATTAATTTTTCTTCATACAGTATACAATAATGTGACTTACGGTACTTTAGCACATGAACTGTACGATGAAACCAGGAGACCCCTTCAATACAAATAGAGTTTGCCAGTTATTAGATATAACGGGAGAATACCGTGATAAGAACCCTCCTGATTATAATTAAAATCCCTTTGTAAAAATGCTATAAAAAAACAACCATGAGTCCGAATGACTTCAAATTTGGACTGAGCATTCTTGAAGAAGGGGCATTTGATATGGGATAAGAAAAAAATAGTTCCAAAATTTATCACTAGATGGCGCTGTAAGCGGCATATTATGCCTAGGAGGATTTGTACTATGCAAATTGAAAGATACGCATGCGCATGAGACATTGCATGTGTTATAAAAACGCAGGCCTCATGGCGTTCTCGTCATATTTGTATCTCATCATGTGCTTTTTATGCGGTTTTTGGCCCAAGGACAATTAAAAACCGATTTTTCCCATCCGATGTGGTACGACCTTGCCGTGGTGGATGGGCTTTGCACTAACAGTGCCACAACTGTTAAATGACTTGAAAGTCATGTTTTCCATCATCAAACCCGAAGCAATCATGTTCATTGACCGGTACAGTTGATTTTTTGCTAATACTGTACTGTATAATAAAAAAAAAAATCATGTTTAACTTGTTTTAGTGTCAATTGCATTCCTTGACCAACTTTAATGTAAAAACATCATGCCATAAACAACTCATGCCAAAGCCGTCGTATTTCAATTCAAAATGTCACTTCTAGCTGAATCCGCTTCCGTTATGCCGCTTACAGCGCCATCTAGTGATAAATTTTGGAACTATTTTTTTCTTATCCCATATCAAATGCCCCTTCTTCAAGAATGCTCAGTCCAAATTTGAAGTCATTCGGACTCATGGTTGTTTTTTTATAGCATTTTTACAAAGGGACTTTAATTATAATCACCTTGTACATGATGAATCAAAATGTTGTACGTATTTACCGGTTACCAGATTATCAAATTACTACTATTAGTCGTCTATTTCAGTAATATTCACATTAGTATTGTTCTTTTTAGCTGGCCCATGAAACAAGCAGAAAATTTTCAAAACAAGTAGATCAGTTGGAAGACATTTTAAATGTTAATATCTAGCAGTGTAAAGATGTTTTAAATAAAGATTACCCGACAATAAAAGATGTTGAAAGCTATTTGGTATCCAAAAAAGCTGCCACAGAATTTATAAGTTTAGTAAAAATATTAAATAGTATAAAATTATAATTAATACAATTTTGAGATCATTAATGTACTAATTTTTTAAATTGTAGGCATCTTTCTCTGATAACGACAGGCTACCTGGGCCAAAAATATTTTTTACAGAAAATGAAAAGCAAATATATGCTTCACAAACAGAAATTATTAATTTACAGAATGACTGTTCCATGATAGCAGCCGCAATTTTATGTTCATCAGTTTACTACATAAAAGATATAACATATCCAGCTGCATTTGGGCAATTTTTAACTTTCGTTCAGTCAATTATTTTACCTAATTCTCTTATTATGTCAATTCCAAATAAGAAATTGAAATGTATGTTGTCTGCATGTAAGGAAAATTCTGTATAAATAAATATTATATAAAAATAAATTGAAATGAATTGTTTTACCTTTTAAAAAAAAACAATATAAGAAAAAAATGATAATTCAGACTTGTTCACATAAAGGTAGAAGTTTTTTTTTTCCCTTGTAATTTATATATAATCCTATTAATTTGAAAGCAATTGGGAATTGTGGAATAAGATGCTAAAGTCTCCTTACCCTTTCAGAAAGAAAGATGATAAAAAAAATTAAACTAAACTACCAGTATTGGTATATTGCCATGCATAAATATAGTGAAAGATTTTACAGTATATTCCAATAATTGGACTGTCCTATGTTTAGGAGAAATAAGCAAAAAAGAAAATATAATACTGTTTAAAAAAAATCCTGTTTATGATGCCACAACTACTTATTCCAGACAAATTAGTTTGGTCCCATGTGTCCAAATTAAGATGTAATCTAATTCATTCAACAGCTTTTTTTTTATTAAATTAATCAATATACAAAATGTTTTTTAAGTCATGGTTGAAATTTTGCTAATTCCTTTCATGAATTTTTGTTAAACTGTTTTATTCAATCAAAGAATTTTTTTTTTAAATATTTTCTCTATCTCGCAAATGAATAACTTGTGTTATTTTGAACAAAGGTAGCAAATTTTTTTTTACTACCGGACTTTCATATGTTTACTTAAAATTGTGACTTTGAATAAAAGTTACAATTACTTAAAATGTAACTTTGAATGAAAGTTACAATATTTAACCTTTAAGAAAAGTTAATATATTGCACTTTTTTAACTTTTAAGAAAAGTTACAATGAAAGTTAAAATGAAAGTTACAGTTTTAAGAGTGTAGAAACGGACCTGACATACAGCTTCACCACAACGTGCTACTACAAAAAGAAAGCCCAAAAATGTGTTGTAGAAAAAGAACAACAACCTTATATCGCTGAAGAAGTTTTAGCCTTATTAGTATCAAACAATTTCACAGTCCAAACATACAAGAATGTACAACAGGAAGCAAAAGAAAGAGGATTTCATTTATACCCTGGTTACGATCAAGTAGCGCGAGTGAAAGAAGAGTGTTGTCCTCCTGTCGAAACTATACTGTGATAGATATATCGGCCGAAGTTAAGTTTGAAACCCTTTTGAGGTATATTGTATCAATGATATGTAAAAATATTCTTGGAGAAGAATTACTGAGATTGGATAACGGGAATGTGTCGGATCGCCAGGCCACAGCAACCTTTTGAAAATCCAAACAGCATATGTTTGTAATCTCATTAGTACCAATAAGGCTTGTCACAGATACTCATGAAAAAGTCTTATGGGAAAATCCACGTCCATCTTCTCCAAGAGTCTGTAGAATAATAAAATTTATTTACAAAAACGGAAACAGAAAAATAATTAAAGAAGAGTGCAAAAACTTCGAAAATCAAATACAGGAGTTAGAGCCCACTCTCATACAAGTTAAGGGCGTAAATATTTCTGTTACGCATCAAATAAATCTATCTATGATTGATGATAAAGTATGCAATGTGCTTTCAGAAAATAAATCTACACAAAGATGCCTTATCTGCAAGGCTACGTCGAAATACATGAATTCGTCAACCACTGATAGTGAGCCTGACGAAAGTATGTACCAATTTGGAATATCAAACTTACATGCTTACATCCGTACAATGGAGTTTCTTTTGACCGTTTCTTATCGAATGTCAGTGGCAAATCAAAAGACATAAAAATAAAGACATTGCTCAAAAGAGGACGAATGATAAAAAAAATTCAAAGAAGGCGGTCTTATTGTAGACAAAGTGAAACCCGGATTTGGTACTAGCAATAATGGGAACACCATACGGGCGATTATAGTAGTGATTATACTACTATGGCGAAGATCACCGGTCTCGACGAAAATTTAATTTATCGTCTTGGCACTGTACTAGCAGCAATAATGTCTGGCTATGAAATTGATACAAAAAAATTCGAAGAATACTGTTCTGAAAGAATACAATTGCATATTAGTTTGTATCGTGGTACAACATGCCAGTAAGAGTGCATAAAATTCTGGTGCATGGAGCAGAAATAATGAGACATTCATTAATTCCTGTGGGGCAAATGTCCAGAATAAGCTTCGGAAATAAAGAAATTCGCAAAGTCAGATTGGGTCATACACTGAAGACACCACGTATACGCACTAATTTTGATTTGATTAAATATTTATTATTGTCATCAGGCCCTTATATATCATTATAAAGAAAACTGCCTAAGAAACACATGTTTACGCTGTGACATATATGTCTTTACAGATATAGATATTTCTGTGTGGAAGTATTTGTGTATGGGCATGTGTGGATTTGTAAAATAAACTTGGGGTAGAAATAAAAGAAAATTAGTAAATAATTAAAAGAGTTTAACCACAGTCAAGGGAAAGGAAAACAGTCGACCGACTCAGCGCTTGGAGCGTTTCCAAATTTTTATTGCGCATGCGCTTTCTCGATAGTATTGCCGCCTGGTGGCCGTGGCGGAGTAGATTTTCGTAAACAAACGACAAAATAAAACTTTATTTTCTTACTCATGAGATACGAGAAAAGACCATTATTTTACATTAAAAAACATTAAAAATTTTTCGAATAAAACTTTTGTAAGGTAATAAAATATTCTTCAGTGCAATTTTTTTTTTCATTCTCATAATAAAATTATGTATACGTATAATTGCATAGAAAAAAATTCTTTATACTGAATGTTAATTGTATAAACTTAGGAGATGCTGAGAGAGAATTCAGCCATTTTTTATACCGGGTGATCCAAAAGTGTGTTACATTTTTTTTTACATTGTTAACGACATTTTCAGTGTTTGCGCGTGCCTCGTGATTCTTATGAAAGCATTGAATTGCTGGAAAGCAAACATTGAAAATGTCGTTAACAATGTAAAAAAATGTAACACACTTTCTGATCACCCGGTATAATAAAATTGATTCAGGGAATGCAAAATTTCGCACCTTTTTATTTACAATTACCAATGAAATAAACAGAAGCTTCAACGATAGCAAAACTTAATCTGTTTGCAATACAACTTTGCAGACATATATTCTTTATAAAATATTTTGAGCTTTATTATATATTTATTATTAACTTTTTCTCACGTAATTTTTCGAAATTTATTCTTTGCTCGAAGATTCGAACAAGAATGACTTTATAAATGAAAATTACTTTTCTGGATACCTCGGTTTTCGTAAAAGAGTTGGCGCAAGGGAGGAATTAGAATATTTTTAACAAAACGATGCAGAAGAAAACGGCAGTCAAGAGAGAAAAAAAAACACAGTTTTGTTTTCTCTTGAGTGTGAGAAAACGTAGCTGCTTAAAAGGTAGCCGAGTTCTATTGTAAAAAAAAAAAAAAAAAAAAAAAAAAAAAAACCTTAATTGGCCGGTGGGAAATTTGCTTTTTAGTTCGATCTTTTGCGGCAATTTACACTCGATCACAACGAGCCGCAAATGGATTGGCAAGAGGTGCCAAAATTCCACGAATATAGAGGGACAACCACAGTCAAGAGAAAGAAAATTTCATTCATGTTACTGTGTGTAGAAATTTTATTATTTTCATTTGATGTGGCTCTTAAATTAATTTATTATACATAGATCAAATGGCCTTTTGATTAAAAAAAAAAACACGTAATGGAAGCATGTTAAAAATACATGTTTGATGAAAATATGATATGAAATGTTATGATTAATTCTATATTAACTATATTAAGATTAATTCTGAATTGAAACTATAATTCTGTATTTTATTATATGGCAACATGAAACGAAGCCCTTGTAGCTTGTTGTTGCTATTAAAATAAATAAATAAAATAAAGAATCTTATGCATAATTTAATGCATAATTTTTTAATATAATGCTTACTTTTAGTAGTCATGAATTAGATTAAATTATTGCCAATTTTTGATGTCTATATAATGATAAATTAATTTTAATATATATAAAAAAAAAGGGAGAGAATTTTCCTTTCAAATAAATAAGCCGGCCAGGTGGCGTAGGTTTTCTAGTTCTCGAGTCCACCTGGGTCGAGTTTTTGGACATGAGATCGCGGTTTAATAAGCATCGCTCATACGTCAAATTTGCGTAAGATCAGAGCAATTACTATTGGAAGGCTTTGACATTACGCAGTTTTGACGTATGAGCGATGCTTACTAAACCGCGATTTCATGTCCAAAAACTCGCCCCTGGTCGTGAGTTCGAATCCCGCCGTGGGCATAGATGTTTGTTTAAATAGAAATAAAAACTCTTAAACCACAACGAAAATAAAAAGAAAAATACAACCTGAGTTGTGTTTTAAGAGTTTTTATTTCTATGTAATCATCACTATCCACATTCCTTTTTGTTCTGGTTATTTTTCCTTTTTGTGTCACGTTCTTTTCTGTGGAGTGTTATTTTTCCTATTACCTCTTCAGATGTTTATTGTTACATATTGTGCAATTGTCCGGAAATCAGTTTACTCTGGATGTTTGTGTTTGTCCCGGGCTGCGTACAGATATAACGCAAAATGACCTTAGTAGTCGACGCCAAAAATTCTAATAAACCAACCAACCAATTAAATAAATAATAAATTAACAAATAATGTTTCTTTTTTATGCAGGGAGTAATCTCTCCATTTCCGCGCATGTAGATGAACCGGATGAACCACTTCAATCTACAATATCATCATTCGACAGTACTAACCACACACCCCTGCCATTGCTGCCCGAATCCACAAGCATTTCATCACAGTCGCTTCAGCCGGAAGAACAAAATGTAGAAAACAAACTTAAACAGAAATTAAAGACTGAAAGTTAGAAGAACTGAAAAAAGTAATTAAAATTCAAAAGGTAATAATAGCTAGATTACGCAAAAAGGTAAAAGGTAAAAGAATTAAAGGCGCAGACAAGTTTAGTTAGCGGAGAAAAAAATCAAGCATTGAGATATGTTTCTGAAAACAGTCATGGACTAACAAAATCATTTTTAATGATGCAAATTAGTTTACTGGCAATATCAAAGCGTGAAAGCAGATGGAAAAACGAAATGAAAAATACAGCGTTAGCATTTTCCTTTCAAAGCCCTAAATTATATCGTTTCATTAGCCGCTTACTTTCTCTTCTTTCAAAATCCACCCTTAATAAATTGATGCAAAGCATCAACATCACATCTGGCTTCTCAGATAATTTGTTTTTGCTTTTAAAAGAAAAAATACAAGTATTGACTAGTCAAGAGAAATTAATAGCGGTGTGTATTAATGAAATTTCTTTAAAAGCCGAATTACCATATGACCACAAAGAAGATAGGGTAATTGGATTTGAAACTTCGGGAGAGGAAAATTCCAAAAAAGTTGCTAATTCGGCTACTACCTTTTTAATAAGAGGAATTGAAAGCAGATTTAAGCAAGCAGTCGGTTATCGTTTTTGCAACGAAAGTATGCCAGTAGAATCATTTAAAAAAATGTTATTCTGCTGTATTGAACATCTGAAAGCGATTGGATTTAGAGTAGTTGTTATAATTATCAGGGTAGTAATTTTTTGAAACTGAGCAAAATCTTAAATGTTACAGCAACTAATCCATATTTTATTAATAATGGCAAAAAATACTTCTACATATTTGATCCGCCTCACTTAATTAAATCTGTAAGAAATAACTTTAAGAAATATAATTGATATTCTCAGGAAAATGTGGTTCATGGGAATATATAGAAAAGTTTTATGAAATAGATCGCTGTCAGCAATTTCGGGCAGCACCGAAGTTGACTGCTCGGCATTTAGAAATTCCACCGTTTTCTACAATAGCTGCACAAGTTTTAAGCCACTCGGTGGAAGCTGGATTTTAAATCTGGGATTTTACTTAGCAACAATGTCTAACAATTGAAATTAAAAATTTAATTAGACACGCCCAGTTTTTCTTTCACGTAGATTATAGTATTTTTTCCTCATTATTAAGTATAAACCTGAATTCATAACTAGTTTGATTTAGACAAGTTCACCTTACCAATGTAAAATATGTTTAAAACATTCAAAGATAATTTGTATGAAATAAGATGAAAAAATGTAATGTATATTTGTTAAATGAAGAGAATGAAGGAAGCGAGAAATTTAAATTTTTACTATTTGCAGTCTATGTTAAACAATCAGAGTGTTACGCTTGCAACAATTCACTGAGCTAACAATAGTGTTACAGTCGCGTGAAAATGAGTATTCCTTTTTTGACACAGCCCTGTTTTGACATTCTCTCTTGGGTGATCGTTTCAAAGATAACGGCTGACAGTTTCAAACCTCCCGACCCAGCATGGATAACCAGCCCACGACGTCCAGGATGTTCAAACAATCGAGCCGAACACTTCAGGGACAGTGCAAATCAACCAAGCTATTACTTCTGCTGCAGTGAAACTACGTATGGAAAACGAGGATGATGGTTCATCGAAGAAAATGAAGGCAGATGAAAAGACAGCTGAATATCAAAAATATGTCGCAATGAAATACATTATACGTGAGATGCAGCAAATAGGTGGATCCATCAAAGGCAATAAAAACCTATTTTCAATGTTAAGATCCAACTTTCAATTTGATATTCCTATTGTCATTGACACAGCCATGGACGCTGGGCTGATTTCTTCTAATGAAGCGGGTCTTCAAATCGTAGACAATTCGAACCTGCAGTTTGAAAAGGGTTAATGATAGGAAAGGCCAATGTATGGAACTCTTCAATAAGTCTGCCAGTACAGTGTCATACAATCTGTCCACCATCCAATGTAAATAGCCTGTGACTATGTATTATTAGCATGAATTTCAGGCAAATATACTTTCAATTTTAAATAGCTTTTCCGTATTAAATTATTTCATCACTACATTTTATTCATTAAATTTACGTAACACTTTAAATAATGGAGTATTTTTAGAATGAAATCTAATACTTAAAATTCTATTAATGAGTAACAGATAGAATAAATTTTATGTAGAAACATAACATGTGGCAACTAAAGTAAGAATTAATGACATCTCTTGTTTTACTTATTAGAATTATATACAGAGTGGATACAAAAATGAGCCCCCACCCCGCTCTTTTATTTTCATAACTGAAGCAGACATGACAATTTTGATGAATCCAATGAATAGGAACGCTCACTCCGATCGCCGCGTTTCGCTGATTTCGATTTTTTGCAGAAGTCAAAAATTGGTTATGTTTTAGCATATGGTTTAGCACCATTTCTTCAGAAATCTTTCACGAAAAAACTCCACGAAACAGACAGAATTGTAATTAGCTTTGATGAGAGCCTGAATAAAGTTGTACAAAAGCAACAGACGGATATACATAACAGGTACTGGGACAACGAAAAGATGGAAGTCTCATCGAGGTATCTGACATCAGTTTTTTTAAATCACAGCACAGCTGAAGACCTCCTTAAAGGGCTAAAATTAGGCCTTGGTGATGTTGATTTAAAGAAAATATTGCAAGTTTCAATGGATGGTCCTAATGTGAACAAAAAACTTCTAAGTGTACAGGAAGACTTAAGCAAGATGCAGTTGATGCACCATCTCTTCTAATAATTGGAACATATGGACTCCACACAGTTCATAATGCGTTTAAGAGTAAAATGAATGAAACTGGTTGGTTCATAGTACCATTTCTACGAGCGTTGTACAACCTTTTCAAAAATGTTCCAACTAGAGATGGCCAATATGTCGATATAACTGGGTCAGAAGAATTCCCTAAAAAGTTTGGAGCAACTAGATGGATAGAAAATCAAGCGGTAGCACCACAAGCTATAAAGATTCTTCTACATGTACGGACTTATATTGAAACTCTCGAACTTCAGGAAAAAAAACTTCAGAAGCCTGCTAGCAAAAGCTATACTTTAGTTGTGAAAAGTGTCAAGGACATATTTCTGGAAGCCAAACTTACATTCTTCTTTTCAATGGCTTCAGAACTAGAGCCTTTCTTAAAGACGTTTCAGTCCGATGCCCCTCTTGCGCCATGTCTTTATGGAGAACTCTCATTGATGTTTAAAAACAAATGGAGCGAATTATAAAGAAAGAGATCATCCTTAACAACACAGATCCTCGTAAAATTGATGTCACCAAAAAAGAAAACCAAGTGACTGTGAGAGAGGTTAATGTTGGGTTTGCAACCCGAAAAGCCATTGGCAAGGCTTTGAAGCAAAAGGGAGCAAAAGAAAGCGATGTATTAATATTTCAAGATAGTTGCAAAAAGTATTTTTTGAAGTTTATAACCAAAATTCTTGAAAGATCGCCTTTAAGTTGTCCATTAACGAAAGCTCTAGAATGCTTGAATCCAGAAAGACTAGGATCAATTTGCAGTTACAACCATCTATACTCAGTGCTCACAATTCTGGTTGAAAACAACCAAATATCTGGGTGGAAAGCACACTCTGTTGAATGTGAATACAAGGAATTATGTTCTAGTAGTGAATTTCAGAATGCAGTGAAACAATATTCTCAAGAACAAAGAATCGATCATTTTTGGGTGAGCGTTCTCACTGATAAACCTAACTTAAAAGAGCTGAAGGAGTTTGTTCAAATGCTATTAATTATATCTCATGGAAATGCCATTGTGGAGAGAGGTTTTTCAGTCAACAAAGAATGTTTGTTGGAAAATCAAAAGGAGAGTTCTTTGATAGCACAAAGAATCATCTACGATCATGCCAAATTTGTTGGAGGGATTGAAAAAGTAATTGTAGACAAACCCCATGATACATGCAGTTAGGAATGCTCACGCAATATACAAGGAAGCACTCGAAGAAGAAAAATGGGCGAATGCTGAAAAGAAAAAACAAGTGCAAAGGAAGAGAGAGAACGAAGCAATGGTAAAACAGTTACAGGCAAAGAAACGCAAGCTCATTGATGAAACAGCGAGAGAAGTTACAGCTATTGATGAAGCGATGAAAGAACTTCGTCAGAAATAAAATATGATTAAAAACTTTAATTTGTATAGATAAAGACCCTTCCTAAAGTTTGTTATTTACATAATTATGTGAAGAATATTTAATAAATAATCACATTAAGTTTATTTAGAATATACGTGAAATTTTTGAGAAAATACTGGAAATATACGGGAATTATACGGGAATTTTTTTAATAACTCGCTGGACACCCTGAGTGAGCCAAAAAATTATCCGTACACCTTGACTTTATGAAATAAACTGGTAGTTTCATCATGAAATGAAACAGAAATCTTGAAAAAAATTACACTATAGTCTGTCCAACTCTAAGTTTGCGGGGGATGTAAACAAAAGCACGTGGTGAAGTGAGATTCTTTTGACTGATTGTGCCTTGCAACTTCCGTGTTCCAGGGCGCACATGAAAATGGAGTTCAAAACGGGAAAACTGACTTAAAACTGCAACAATCAGTTTTGAAAACAACTATAATTATTTAATGATATTAATCATGATAAAATAAAAAAATAAATTATACATAAAAAAAGTATAATACATTAATAAATTACACTAGTCAACACGCATTTTGTGACTAAGACCACACATAGTGTTCTTAGTAGTAATTTGTATGTAGAATCCGAATCTGCTTTTAGATTTTTTCTATCACGTCACGTTTCCAAGTTATGCATTTCGAGACTTCTATGTTAAAGTAATGGGTGGGAAGAGAACTCTCCGCAAGGAAATTTATCAAGCCCCAAACTCTGAATGATTTAAAAATGTTTCATTGTAAAACAAGAAAGCTGTGCGTGCTAGAGAAATTTAAAAATTATATTCGTAATCAGCAGAAAAAATACTACCAAAAATCACCCACTTTCATTTTGTCACAAGACAAATCTTAAATTTTGTTGGCCAGTGTTATTATTAAAAAAAGTAGACACGGGAGAAATCGACCACTCTCATGGCAAACAACAGTACAGAAATCACCACCATGGGAATAAAAGATTAAGTGATTAAATCACTCCACTGCCCCATTTGGTCGCCTCCCATTTGGACGCCTCCCATTTGATCGCCTGTTCTTTATTCAGCCCATAGGGCCTTGATGAGACACGGTAATAAAATGTATTTTTCTGCATGTGTTACTTAATTACATGTTGATGCCTTATTATTAGAAGTAAAATAACTAATTGCATCATACAATTGAATACAGTACAAAGGAAAGAAACTGGAAATGTTTCCATAATCCTACAACAGTCAAATTATTTTATCATGTTACAATGTTGACTTTTAAAAAAGGTGTATTTATTTCATTTACATCCATTTTACAATCAATGAAAACCATAAATTAGGCTTGGCCAGTTTCATGGCATAACCGACAGCATCCATGAACATTTTCATGTCTTCAGAATTCTGTGGGCTTTGCAAGAAGGTGTTTGTTAGAGTTTGGATTTTAAGGTTCAGTCGCATATATTTTGCTGAAAGTCTAGGAGGATTACCTCCTGCACCCAAAAGAAAAAGCTCATTTTCTTCCGTTTCTTGCATGTTTTTAATGACCTGTATCAGTTATAAAGTTTCGGATGAGCCGGAAAAAACCCCTGAAAACGTGATCACCGTTTTGGTAACTGGGCCACCCATTGGATCAAACTAGATTCACCAATGGGGCCCCTGTCCGAATTTAACAGTAACTGCTTATCCGTTTTATTTATAGCCAAGCTTTCTTGATTTTATCCGTTTACTTGGAAATTTCTGAAAAAATTCAGCCAAAAGGTCAAATTTGGAAGTAGGTCAAATCTAGAACAAATTCAGCCAAAATGGATTTAATTTACTTCTTAAATTAAATTAACCATATTGATATCTTTATGAATTTTTTTATATTAAAAACACCATATTTATTCTCAATGAAAATGAGGAATAAATATGATATTTTGATATTATATGATTTTTATTTTAAATATTATTAATTAATAATTTTTGGCTTTATTAGTATTTATTTAAATACACTTAGTTAGTAGAAAGTCTTAGAGGGTGCAAGCGACGAAATGGGAGGCGATCAAATGGGTCAGGTCAAACGTCCAAATGGGAGGCGACCAAATGGCGCTGAAATGGCGTCCAAAAGGGAGGCGACCAAATGGGGCTTCACCACATTAAGTATGTCTGCAGGAAAGAAGACATGTGTCTCCGGTCCCAAACACTTTTATTTAAGATTTATTCTGCACGTAATATATTGAAAAATCAACGATATTTATAAAATTGATAATTATTATTCGAAAAGCAATTTAAGACCGATCATAACACATTCCAACACAAACTGAATACAGTAAATGACGTTTATTTGTCTTAGGGCCAGAACTTTTATTTGACATTTATTCTGCACGTAATTTATTGAAAAATCAAAGATATTTATTAAATTGATAATGATATTTATAAATTTTTAAAAGCAAATGAAGACCGGGATGGGGCGGTCTTTATAAAGGTTGTAAAAAATGTTTCAATGTTTTTTTGATTAAACCATATATTGGATGATTTTCTTAAATTATTTTTCATACATAATGTTTATAAAATAAATTTTTATATAAATGTCTCTCTCGCTAAAGCTTTTCATTAAAATAGATACTTTTTTTTAATAAATAGTAAAAAGCCCTAAAGACTTTCAATTGAATCTCTTGAGAGCATAAGGGATTCATCTGGCCTTGCCAAGCCATGTGTTTCAGGGAGAAGCTAAATTACTTCCTCCAATCACAGGAGCCTGCGCAGGGAAACTTGATTATTTTATGTTTACATCCCGCGCAAACTTAGGCTGGACAGACTATAGCGGATCTATGCCTGCAGCAGCTAATGAGACACCTGAGAAAATTGGAAAATTAAATAAATTATTTAATTGTTTCAATATTTCAACAATTAAATATCCTTTCCGGGATAATACATCTCACAAAGCTATTCTTGAACATATGTTTAGCTTTTTTTCTGACATCAAAATTGTCAGCAGAAAAACTAATAAAGAAATTAAAGTTAATATAAAATGTTTCGAAGGCTGGCAGATAACCATCAATGCGCTCCTTCTTTTGTAGGAGGAATTAAGAGACCATCATGGAATAAAATTTATTTTAACTAATCGCCTTAATCAGGATGCATTAGAAAACTTTTTTAGCATTATTCGTCAAAGGGGTGGTTTTAATGATATACCATCCCCATCACAATTTCAAAAAAATTTCAAAACACATGCATCATATCTAAACTCGATGTTAGATCCGCATATTGGCTTCAATTGTGAACCTGATTTAGACTTTTTTCTAACTTTATTTTCTGAATTATGTCAGAGATTAATGAATGAAAGTAGTAAACGTACAGACGGAATTGCAATTAACCAACAGATGTTATCAACAATTAACACTATCAATGAATTTACAAACGTATCAGATTTTAATATTCCAGAACAGAATGCATTTTATTACGTGTGTGGTTAACTTTTAAAAAAACTGGAAGATAAGCATACATGTGATGAATGCAAAAGTCTTCAAATTGACGATGCCACATATGGTAGTCAAAGTAAGACCCTCCTTTATTTTAAAGCTTATGAACATAAAACATGTACAAGTGAAATTAAAATTGTCGCTTATACACTGCTCAAAACAATTAAAGGAACACTTGTAGAATCCCCTACAGAGGGCGTAAATAAAACGTTTTAGCAATTTCATCTTCTACAACATGAAACCTACTATCTCCCTCATTAGAAATGGTTGAAGCCAACACATTTTGCTGCCAGATGTTCTGAGAAATTTGCATAGCAATATAACCCCCCGGAAAACAAAGTGGTTACATGCCAGTACACTTTTTGCTTGGAGATAACGGTGGAACATTAGAAGGTGCAGGCAGTCCGGGAACGTTGTTGTTAGTGCTCTGACATGCCACGAAGGCATCCATCTTGAAGCAGTAGAAGCTGCGAGAGCCGTAACATTGCTCCAAACGGGTCAATCATTTCGGACTGTAGCAAATGCTCTCAATGTGTCCTCAGTAGATGACCTCCAGGTTTAGGCGCATATTAATGAGGTGGGCGTGGCCTAATCCAGCCAATCAGCGTGCAGCATTCGCATCATGTGACCCCCCCACCACCCCTCCTTCTTGAGGTCACAGACGTGCAGCCAATCCGCGTGCAGAAGGCGGCTCACGTGACCCACCACCTCATCTCCCCTGTTTTTTGGGCGTGGATCTTTATTTGGGCGTTGGTCTTTATTTGGGCGTTGGCCTTTTTTAATTGGGCGTTGGTCTTTATTTGGGCGTTGGCCTTTATTTGGGTGGGGCCTGGA
>JAHWFO010106485.1:0-45599 GCA_023313115.1 Rhysida immarginata
TAACACATTAACTGGTGTTGCACTGTATACTTAACGCATTAACTGGTGTTGCACTGTATGCTTAACACATTAACTGGTGTGGCACTACATAATTAACCATATTAACCTCTTTTAGGAAGGAGGTAACTAATTATTAACAACGAGCATAAATATGATTATGCAATGACAGGACATGGATAAGGCAGTGTTTATCGAGGAGGCTAAGGAATCACACGGGTCTGTCTTGAGCTCCTTAAAAACCGTCCAGACGACTGGCGAAAATATGTGTGTTTGGCAAAAAAAGAGAAAGAACGAGTATTGATCAGTGAAATTTGCAACAGAAAAATAAAAAGCTATCCGGGCATTGGAAACATCTGAACACAGAGCAGGAGGGTATTAGAGCTTCTATGTCAAGGGCAAGGGGAATTTTAAAAGATAGGTCTAAAATATCCACTGATGCTCCCTGGGGTGAAGATGGATAGCATTTTAATCTGAGACAGAACAACAAGAGGGACAAAGTCCCGGCCAAAGTGTGCAATACAATTAGGTTCATTAAGAATGATGGTTCCATCCCACCTCTGAGAATTATAAAACAAAATTGAATTTGTAACAATACGTAGAATTCCTGTTGTTCGGGCTGTTCTTAGAAGTTAACATTTTCTTGGAAATATTTAATAATGATCAATAACTGGAGATAATGGAGAGTTAGCAGACTATTGAGAAAGATTGAAAGATGACAGAGGACGCAGTCCCTTCGTTCGAGCTACAGTTGACGACGTAACCGATAACAAAGCATATATGAACTCAACTCTTCAAACCAAAAACCATATGGTGTTATGTCCTATAATAATCTTTTGAAGGATTATAACAATAATTCATATCTATCGAAATGCCAGCGAAGAAATGAATGAGTATTGGATAGAGATGACAAAAAGTTATCCGGGCATCGAATACATCTGAACAACTGCTTCATCTATAGACGGAAATTGTAGAATTACTGAAAACAAATTTATCATTTAACTTCATGAAGTTGTTCTGTTTAACCTACAACTGTAATTATCTCGGGCAATGCCGGGTGTCTCTGCTAGTACATATAATAAAACTGTAACCGACCCGGTGTCTGTACATAGAACAAATTTAAGAAAATCTTATACGACAGCATTTACTAACACTACCAGAAGCCAAAAGGACCATTTTTAGAATTTTTGTCTGTCTGTCTGTATGTTTGTTTGTTACCTCATCACGCAAAAATACTACATGAAAGTTAACGCGGTTTTCATAGGCGCATTGTTTTAGGTGTAACTTAAAAACTGGTGTGATTTATCGTGATACGCCTTCTAGAAGCCGAGTTCTAGGCTAAATTCTCTTAAGCTGGTGGTTGAATAAAAGCTGACATGCCGTCAAGGTATACTTTAATTCACAAAACAAACAACTAAGTAACAATGTATTACGAGTTCAGCAACAAATACGTAGCATTAGCTGACAGTTTTGTTACATTGTACGATCGTTAAAGTACATTGTTAAGTTTGGACTGTAGCCAAATTCATGCAATAGAGCCAACGCCACCTAAAATACAAAGCCTGCCGACTGAAATGTCATACATTGTTACGTCATTCATAAGAAGGCCAAATTTGGGGCTTATTATTGGTAGAAATACCATTAAAAATATTCCTACCAATAATAAACTTTAAATTCGGCCTACTTATGAATGACGTAACAATGTATGACATTTCAGTTGGCAGGCTTTGTATTTTAGGTGGCGTTGATAGAGCAGGCAAAATCGATTCTTCAGTAAAACTCCAAAATTCTTCAAGTACGACAATTACCTTCCCCAATACTAGCAGCTAATATCGGTTGTTGATTGGTTGGTTTGAGGTCACGTGAGTTTTTTTAACCATCTTTGGCCTAGGCATTTTTACATTTATAAAGGTTTCATGCAAAAATAATAATTTGGAAAAATAATAATTACAAAAAAATAGTTTCATGCAAACGATCGAATCATACTTCTGTTTCTGCACGACTTAAATGAGCACGATTGCGACGTCCAGCAGGAAGCTAACCGGAACGTGTTCAGCGTTTGGAGTCGCAGCGTTCTAGAAGTGCGATATTTCGATCTCTGGAATCTCCATCCTCGTGTGAAGCTCGGTTGAGTTACTTTCGAGCGCACTCCGCTCGCGCTCGCTCTCTAGAGACACGCGATCAATGTGACTCACGTTTGGATGCTAATACAGATCGATCCAAAAGTCGCGCACATCGAAGTAATAATAAAAACCAGATGACATTAAATAATACTATTTACTACTATTTAATATGTATTTACAAAATATAGAAGTTTCAAAGCAGCTGATGAAACTTTTCAACTATTACATTATTTATATACAATCGAATTTGGATGTGCGCGACTTTTGGATCAACCTATAGAAACTGAAATGCTGTGTTACGGTCTGAATAGAGTAGTGAAGAACGTGAACGTCGTTTGAGTGCCGACCGGTCTCGCCACGCAGAAGCCTGAAGTGTGGAAACTCAAGAAGATTGTGAAATGCCTTTTCTCTCTGACTGTACGTGGCATAAAATATCACGATCTCTGGCCATTGATGAGGAATGGGAATTGCATTTGTCTGCTGAGCGTTTCAACCATGAACATTCGCCTCTATTGGAGACAAACGAGCAGCATATGCTTGGTTTGTCTGCCGCCCGGCGCCGGTACAATGAGAGACGAGATGTGGTCGTGAATCATTTGATACAAGATGAAGTCGTGATCATTTGCCGGATCATGTTCCGGTTTAGAAATTTTAAACATCCACGCAGATGAAGTCGCGGGCAACAGCTAGTAAAACATAAAAATTCATATCTCGAAAACTACAAAAAATTGCGGAACATACATGGGGTCCAGTCGATAGGTATTGGTGTCCCCAGACCACAGACCTTCGCTGGTACAGGTTACATGGGACACCCTGTATATTGTGTGGGATCTGTAGTGTTATGTGACTTTGGTACCATGTATGTTATTCCGTGTGTGAGGAAATGTGGCAATATCTGTGGTGTTTGCAAAGTGTTGGAGATCTGTTTTGCAAGGGTCAGATGCAAACAGGTGAAGCGCTTAATACCAGAAGTTCTGAATCCTATTTACACCTGGAGCCTTCCAATTGTGAGTACGTTTAATGACTTGTGAGAGTTCATCTGCTGTTATGCCAGTATAAGGCATGTTTGGTAGTATGGATGCTAATTGCTCCTCTTCTCTGATCCAGCTAGCTTCCCTATTATGTTCAACTGAGACAGACCAAAGAGACGACCAATAATATTGGAGTGCTATTTGTGTTGGCAGACCAGTGTTTAGTGTGTGTGTGTGTGTGTGTGTGTGTGTGTTTGTGTAATCTTTGTTTAACTGCTTATAGAATGTCTTCTCATTGTTTGCGAATAACTTGTTCTGCTGTTTGCGCTGAGTGCATGTTTTGTATCTCTTCAGGCGTTGTGTTTTTGCAGCTAACTTCTGTTTTAATGTGCCCATATATTCTATAATGTGTTGATTGTGCTGTTCATGTCTGGTGTGTGTTTTATTTTTCTTACATAACTATCTGATGCGTTTGTTCTGCTTTGATGAAGTGTTGTTTTTAGTGTACTGCTTAAGTCTATCTAATCCATTTTTCTTCACCTGGACCGCTGCTCCAATTCAATCGAACCGTGTTGAACTTTATTACCAGCTTCTTTTCCTTATTCTTTTATAATTTGTATTTTGTCAGTGGATTTACCCTTTGGTTTGCTCGTTTTTATTTAAAGATAGAATTTCTTCAATGTACTGTGGTAAGATATATGCTTTCATGTAAAATAAAATTTCCCGTTTTGCTGTTTATGTTTATTTTAGGTATACCTGGTCTTTGTGTGGGATCTGTTCCCGTGTAAACTGTAAAGTATTCTTGTAGAGTGTCATTTAATGTTTCAATAAGTTTAGTATTCAAGTGTGTATTAATATAATGGTGAAGTTCATTGTTGAGTGTGTGTTCTTCAAGTTCAGTAGTGATTTCATTATTAGTGTTTGAATCTGTGTTGAGTGTCGATTTGTGTATATGACTCGTGTTCTTGTAGATGTTGTGCACCTTCTTGCTTTATTTTCTGTAGCGTGGGTAAGGGTATTAAATTTTCATAACAATTGTGCGACGCTGATCTGCAGTGCGTTGTTCAGTGACTGTGATGTGAGGATATGTCTCTTTGAAAGTATTATATAAGCTTTGTCTGTAAGCTGTAGTGTCAGTTGCCAATTTAATGACTGCGTAGTATATAATTTTTGTAAGGTTTACGATTCACCGCTCGAAGCCATACGCAAATATAAACTCCGTGGAAATTTTATTAAAAGACGGAGCCTATTTTACGCTTTACACAGAAATTATTTATTGAATAAAATAGGGAAGTCTTCCTGGAAGTCTTCCTTGGGAATGGTGCTTAGCTGCTGCCCTGCATTCGCTTAATGCTCTTTACTTCTGCTTGTTGTATGTAAAACAGCCAATCACCATTTTCTTGGAACACCGACTCTTAGGAAAAAATATCCTACTATTACAATAAAAATACTTTTACGATTTTCATTTTTAATGCGTAGACTAACGAGATGTAATGGAAGCTTGAATCGTCTTCATTGTTATTGTTAATGTACCAGTAGGCTCGCATGATAAAAAGTCTCGCGACTCCTTAGCCGTAAAAAGTTGTGAGATCTCATGTAGATCCAAGTCTAGTGCTCTTATTAACTCTGACACTTGCATTTACAAACCACTCCAAATCATTACATCTTTAGTTAAAGAACATTTTGTGACTTGGCAATTACGCAGCACGAGAATGTGACGGCTGTTGCTTACATTTTAATACTGAATAGTCCCTTCGCTCTGTGGTGCATTGATTGAGTTATTGTTTAACCAATTTGGAATTATAATTTAACCTTTTGAGATTGTTCTGTTTACCTAAAAGTGTAATTATCCCGGGCAACGCCGGGTCCTCTGCTAGTAAAATAATCTTTTTATGGGAATTGAACATATATGTATTTATTGCGTGGAATTAAATTTAACTTTTTTACATAGCATTGTAAAGTTGTAAGATATCCCTATGATTAGTATGAATTATTTTGGACAAGTCTGGGTGGTACTACATCTAAATCGATTATATTCAGTTATGGCTGACTCTTGAGTTTTGACACTATAATCGTCAATATTAATTAGATGCAATCTGTTCAGACTTATTAATCTTGATAGCGCTACGCAAGCTTCACTAGACTCTTAAGCCTGTTTCACATAGAGCTTTGCGGAGCGGAAAACACGCGGAAGCGCAATCCGCGGGCAAAAGCGGACTTTTTCCGCTAAACTGAGGCATTTCACATTCACGCGCAAACGTTGCAGATCCGCTCCGCGAGAGTTGCGGAGCGGATTTTTCATTTCAAGGAGGTCTGGAAATTTTACGGAATCCGCTTTGCCTCAGCCAATCAGGAAGCAGGTGAAGCGCAAAGCATGTAGGGAGAACCTAAAGCGGGAGAGATAAAAATTACACTCTACTACACAGCGATGGCTAGCAAATGTGTGTTTCATGAGAAACTTATTTCTTTAATTTCTGAACGAATTTCAATTTGGAATACCAAATATAGGAACACAGAAATGCTCGGCTAAAATAAAACAAAACCAGGTAAAAGTCGGTTTCTATTTTCTCGGGTGACATCGATGATCGATCAGCCCCTTCACGTTTAAGCCTATTTTACATAAAGCTTGTTTCAGCCCCGTCTAGCTCGAATTTATTATTGTTTTTAATCATTAAATAAGTGTAACATATTTATTAAATAAGTAAATGATATATCGCATTATAGAATTTATATTTTCGGAAAATTATGCAAGAAAACACATCACGAAAATCTCGTGACGATGTATGTGCGGCCAGGCCGACATCAATGATCGATAGCCCGCCCGTATCTGATGTTCACCGTCACGGGACTTTAGTGATTTTTTTCCCGCATAAATTTCGTAAAATATAATTCCTATAATATGATAAATTATGTATGTATTTATTAGACACATTACAATAATGAATTTATGCATAAACGCGACGGGGCTGACCGATGTCTTCCGAGAAAATTAGAGAATGCTACTCTCGACTTTTACCCAAAAGGGGTTTAATTTTTTTTTCTAATATTATTGTAATTAAAATATATATTTATTATTACACAAATACTGGGATGTACAGTTCTTGTATTTTTAAATCATACTCCGCCAAATGAAAAATTGACAATATATAACATCTCCATTTAAAAAATTGTTGAAAATTCATTTGATAGACTTTTTTTTTTTACTTCAAAAGCTTAGTTTTAGACTCCATTTTGACGGTGTCAGATCGTCAGCCGAGAGCAACGAAAGAAGGAAAAAAAACCGACGATCCGACTCTATTCAGAAGACAAGGGAGAGGCAGGAGAAGACGGAAAAAGCAGGTAGAAAAGGAAAGGTAGCGAAGCCCGCCACCCGTAAGAGAAAATAGAAGAAGCGGAAGATTCGAGAAAATTGAAGTAAGCTCCTCATTGGTTAACAAAGGAAGTATTCAAGAAAGGTTCATTAAGAAGCGATATAAAAAGCGAAGAGGGAAAAGTAACTTCAGAGAGCAATATCCCAGAGCTAAGCGAGGAAAAGGGGACGAAGGACCATGCCTGGCAACGATCTCGGAAAAAGAATTTCGAGGAAAGAATTTTTCGTCGCCGTTCGCCCTTAGCTTGGATGAGCCATGATAGGCAGCCCGATATTTTCCGACCGAGGAAACATAATTTGGAATTGTCGTTCGTGAAGCTCAAAGACGAATCGTGCCGAGTAAAGGAAGAGTTTACAATGACATTGGACTCTCTTAATTGTAACCAGGCAAGTGATTACAAATTGAATTCTGATAAGAATATTTTTGTACCTTCTCACTGCAGTATCGCCGATGAAAGATATGCTGAGGACCACGTTAAATTTGGTGGATAGTTAAACGAACCCGTTCTCCTTGACAGCGAGTGCCCGCCACGGCAAGGAATTAATACGGAAGGAACGAAGGTAGATTCCTCGACCGTCTCCGAGAAGACGTACAGTAAAGAGAACGACACGCCCCAAGCCACGCCACCCACGCCGATTCCGGATCCGCTATCCGGCGATAGCAAGCTCGACGGGGTTCAACGTGACGCAGTGTACGACAGCCCGATCGATCCTGCAGCTTTGGCCACCTCGGACTACGGAACCCGAGCTACGCCCACAGACGAGGAATACTGCATCAGCGAAATTCCCAGCATTTCAGTGCAGCAACAACCCATAGCAAAAGACAGCAGATATCTCATGAGTGGCCCATCGCCCGCTCGCCCAGAGGACATCAGCACTGTAAGTGCGCTCCGCGAAGAGATCTCTCGCTGCGAGCCGCGTTTTGCTGCGTCGTCTCTGAACGAGGGTAAAGTGAGATAGCTCTTAAGTAATATTAGTCGTCTTAGGAAGAACTTAGAATTAAGTGCCTTTCTACTTGTCTCTTCCATGGTCATTCTTTTCTCTAGTAACGAAGATATCTATTGCTTTTTCTCCGTTTTGCCAGTTCAGGTGTTAATACTCTGCTAATGCCCAATTTTATGTTTTTACCTTAGATAAGGCATCGGAGCCCACCCCATCAAACCCCGAGGGCTCGCCGCTCTCCTACGTTGCGGTAAACCAGAGGTTATTCTCACGCCCTCAATTCATCACCCAGGAAATCATTATCGAAGCAAGATTCCCGTTAAGGACTGGCCCGAACTGGAATCGCTTCTTTACTCGAATGTGTCAATCACGTTGTATGAACTTTTGAGCTTTTACAAACATTCAGAACTGTAGTTATTTGCAGAAATATTAAATTATTTTTGATGAAATTCAATCCGTTTCCCTCCTCCTTTCTCTATCACGATTACTGGCAATAATTAATTTAATCAAAGAAAAAGTCGTGAAACTTGGCTCTACATGAGATCGTACAATTTTTTACGCGAGACTTGGCTACATTTTTACAGAAATGTTTCTGATGGGATTTCACTTCTTTTTGTAAGTGGTCCTCCTTTCCCTGACATTCTTTTTTTGATATCAGCCCCCGGTTTTCGCATGGCCCACTCCCTGTCCGTATTGGCCCCTCTCGGTGGCTTTCAATGCTTTATTTTTGGCAAATCTGTGCGGTACGTCCATTTGAGTCAATTATCCTCGTTATGGCGGACTCTTGAACTTTGGCACTACTGCAAGAATCAATATTAATTAGATGCAAGCTGCGCAAGCTATTTACTCTCGATAATGCTAAGTAAGCTTGACCACACATGAAAATACCGAAGAGCCTATGTCATTATGTGCGCTGCTCAAACTAAGGCCTTGACTTTTATGTTATAGTTATAGCAAATGCCACACATATAGGATACTGTTCGCGCTGAACCTAACTTAACCTATTAATTATTTCAAATTTACTCCTAACTGAAGCGAGTTGATGAGTAAGTCCGTTAATGAATTGTATTACTCTCTGTTACTCTAAAGAAGACGACGTTTTCGTCGAAATGCGCATACGGACAGTAAATAATATTGGAGAAATAGTGGTTTCTTTATTTTTTATACAGTTTACTGTTTTCAGTTTCTTGCAATTGACTTATTTGGATTTGTATTCTATCCTTTTAACTTTTTTTCTTATCATCAGGATCCAGTTTTAAACCTTGTGCAACACCGATAGAACCAATTCTATGCCAAAACTCACATCAGTGTTCCTTCTCAATATGACACTTGCTCCTATATTTATCACTATTGTCTCCTCTAATCCTGCTGTCATGGAAGCGTCGTCCTCATACTTTCTTATACACTCACAGCCCTTTCGACAGATACTTGGGGCAATCTACAGGATGAGTCACAGGACATACCTGTATTTCGGAAACAGTGTGTAAAATAAACGATGTGATCATGCTAGCAGGAAATAGGGTAGGTGTTCTATTTTTTGAGGCAGTTTTGGAGTTTGGGCCCTATCTTGAAATATGCCATTTTGGGTCAAGGTTCATTTTCTTAAATGGGAAGGCGGTCACGTGGAATATCAAATAACACCAGTTTTTACTCAGGAGTTTATTCCTGCAATCGGATTTCACTTATCTGTTGTGGTTCACACATATCGAAACTTGGTTGCAGCAGCTAAAGAATGTGCTCAATGTGTTGTCCCTGCTGCTGGAGAGAGAGCTCAAGGTGCTTTATCTATTCATTGTGCACGCGCACAAGAACGCCGGGGGTAATGCTATCACAGGTCTGTGGGATGCACTGTTGAAGATCACGTTTGCGTTGGATTTTCGCAGCATACACAATTTGTTTCAAGTGGGCGACAGTTACAAATTAGCTTGTTCTCGGAGAAATGTTGTGGCCACTACACAGGACTCCGCCGGTCAATCCAATGACCAGGTAATTGCCCATCCAGCTATTGACGGATATTAAGTCCGTAGTGTGGGGGTACACGTAAAAAATCTTGGGAAACTGCCATTATCAGTCAACAGTGACGTGAACACAGTCTTCTGTAGCATTCGCGACAATCGACAATCGAACAGTGAAGTGTACATTTGTTCAGGTGGATGTAAGCAGTCCTTACAGGAGTCTCACCCTTTCGGAATAAATTCCATAAGAAATACACTGAAATAGGCAAGAAGCCTGATTAACCCAAAGAGGTTTTCCACATTATGAAAAAAAATAATAAGATTGACGATTGTCAGAAGAGTGGGAGAGGTGTAGGGGGTGGTATCACATCTTCTAATAATCCGGGAAGGAAACGTTGCCAATGTCTTCGAAGTTGACATCAGGAATATGTCTCGGTTTTCTGTACTTTGTAAGCCACTTCATTTCCATCAGGTTATTCAGTATTCCCGGCACCACGTCATTGTCATGGCTCTTCATCGTCTGCACCATGTTCATCAGGAGATCTTGGATACACTTTCCAATGCGAGTCATGTTCAGATCCGAGTGGATGTAATGATTTTTTACGGTCCTTCTTCCAAGCTGGGCAATGGTCCTCAGGGTAACTTTCTGGAACGACTGGAGTTCACTCCATCTACTTCTACATATAGTCGCCCACGCAGACATACCATAGAGGAGGATGGTCCGAATCACTGTCTTGTAGAGTAGTAATTTATTGTCGATGCTGCGGGCGCTGTTTCTACCCAGGAGAGCTATAAGACTGTACTTAGCCCTCCTCGCTTTGTTCAGAGCGTAAGTTACGTGACGATTCCAGGAGAGACCTGAGTTGATGATAACGCCAAGGTACTTGTAGTTGTCAACCCATTCGAGTTTCTTATTGAATAGAACCAGGGAATCCGGAGGACACTTAAGCCTTTTGTTGAAGTATACCGCTTTGCATTCCGACGTTAAGACTCAGTTTCCAGCAATTAAACCAGTCTTCGAACTTTTTCAAGGCGTTCTGCAGCAAAGTGATAACGTGAGATGGCTGGTGCGCCCATGCAAAAATGGCAGTATCATTAACATTTAAGATACCGTCTATGAAAATGGTCCAATGAAACGGGTGCCCCATATCCCACACAACACCATAACTTTGCTACCACCAACGACTTTGGAGGATCTGTCCAACGAGAGTTCATATCCATCCAATATCTCATGTTCTGACGGTTATACCTTACCATGGACATAAAAATTGCCTCGTCACTGAACGCAATGTTATGTACAAATGAAGGATCCAGTCGATAGTTTTCCAGAACCCATGTACAGAACTTCTCATGTCTGCCCGAATCATCCTCCTTCTCCTAAGATTCGGCATAGTTTGAACATAAGAAGTAACGAAAAGAAGTATTTTTCAGGCACTTCCTCAACGTCATACAGAGTCGAGTCACATTATTATGATCACCAGCTAATATTCCGAATAACCGCCTTTAGCGGCACGGACAGCAGCTAGACGGCGTGGGAGTGAGTCAGTAAGATTCTGGTAGGTTTCTACTAGTAGCTGTCGTCATGCAAACTGTAAAGCATCCGATAGCTACTGAAAGATACGCGGTGGTAGTTCCATAGCACGCACGTGGCGATCGAGGTGATCCCAAAGGTTCTCGATTGGGTTGAGGTCTGGGGAATTAGGGGGCCAGGGTAATACTTGGAACTCTTGGTCGTGTTTTTCAAACCACTCTCGAACAATTGCAGCCGTATGACACGTCGCATTGTCTTGCTGGAACGTGCCATTCTCCTCTGGGAAGACAGTCACCATGTTTGGGTGTACATGATCTGCAATTATGGATAAATAACCGAATCGGTTGAATGCCTTCCACAGGTGTCAGTGGGCCCATACAATGTCATGAGAACACTCCCCACAGCATGAGGCTACCGCCACCAGCCTGGATTCGTCCAACAACGGTTGCAGGATGCTTGTTCTCGGAGGTTTCTCGTTTCACCCACCAACGGCCGTCACTTTTTTGGAGCAGAAGTCATGACTCATCGGAGAAGGCAACCTTTTTACAGTCAGAAGTGGTCCAGTTTCTGTACTGTTGGGCAAATTGAAGCCGTTTTTGGCAATGAGCCTTCGTCAGCATGGGCGTGGTGACCATCCGTCTGCTGCGAAGGCCCATAAGTAGCAAGGTCCTCTGTACTGTGGTTTTAGAGACATGTCTGGTAGCACTCTCGTTGGTTTGAGCGGTAAGTTGGTCCACTCTAGCTCTTCGGTTGGCCTTCACACACTTTCGCAGCCAACATTCACCTCTCTCATCAATGGCACTTGGTGCTCCACAGTTCCCATACCGTTTATTCTGAACGGTCCGATTTTCCCAATCATGGTACACTTTAACTACAGTAGCACGACAACAGTTCACAAACTGCGCGGTTTTCGAAATACTGCCACCCTGGCCCGAAAGCCGATTATCATCCCCTTTTTCATATCTGATAAATCACGTTTCTTATCCATTGCAGCAATCAGCGATGTTTTTCACATAGTTGAAACCTACCATATATAGTCACCTAAACAATTCCATAGGCTGACATAGTTCCTCGGCTGGGTAAACCAGAAGATAAACGTAGGAGGTGGTCATAATAATGTGACGCGACCCTGTAGAAATAATGGTTTGAGATATGGCCAGTTTCTTCTTTTCAGATACTTCTCACAGTCTTCGACTTTTGTTGAAATTTGTTGCAATTTAACTATTTCATAGTTTTTTTTGCGAAATTGTACAAATTGATATGTTCCAAATCTTTTGGCCTGTCAGGATAATAATCATCAAGCCATGAGTCATAATAAATATCAGTAAAATCCGTTTCAAATATCATTATATCCTCTTTAGACTTAACTCTACGGTTCCGATAGATACTGACATCAAGCAATCTTATTGTTGTTTGAGGATCAGTCCCGTACAGTGAATTCTAAGCAAAGTGTCACCTACCTCCAAAGCTCTACACGGCCGATTCGACAATACCCTTAATCTGAAATTGTATAAACGACTTCTTAAACTCTTATTATAATTTATATCAGTTGCGTTTGTTTATTCGCTTTTTGTGGTGTATGTTATTACATAATAATTCAGGATAGCTGTTTTTTCTCCCACGAACTGGATGTTTGTTACAATTCCAT
This sequence comes from Rhysida immarginata, assembly GCA_023313115.1. Lineage (NCBI taxonomy): Eukaryota > Metazoa > Arthropoda > Chilopoda > Scolopendromorpha > Scolopendridae > Rhysida > Rhysida immarginata. Next base: position 12,538 of record JAHWFO010106485.1, read on the forward strand.
GCGAGCAACTTTGCAGGATTGTAAAAAATAGCAGAACCTAATTGACGACTATTAGCATCATTTAATAAGAAAAATAAATATTGTTGATTTAACCGAAATTGAAAATATTTTCATATTATTAATCTGGTTTTAATAAATGCCATGCCTCCAGATTAACAAACGTTTCCAACGAAATTTATATCTCGGAGTTGCTATTGTTTCTAACTCTTAACAATTGGCCAAAAAATGTCGAGATCTACGCTTGTAAACAATGTCGTCACCAGCTGCAAAAGAGCCATTCCGTTGCAGGTTAATTTTTGTTTGGCAGTGACCTTTAACCAGTAACACTTTTATATTCTGAATTTTTTTAATTTTTCCTTTCATTGTACCCAAAACACTATCTTTATGCCAAATTTCAAGTTTTTAGGATCACGGGAAGTACCTTAGATTTTTGATGATCGGTCAGTGAGTCAGTGTCTAAATAAAGAAATTTTGAGTTCTTGTATCTTATGAACTAGAAAAGATAGAAACGTAATATTTGGAAGTTCAGTTTCATTCGCAAAGTACTCTATATATAAAAAGTTTCAGGATCCTATACAACTCTGGCAGAAAGATATGTAGGGTCAAAAGTACGCCGAGTTGCTTCCTGTCCAAATAGAATGGGGATCCTTCGGGAGAAACCACTATGTTCAAAATGTAATTTGGTGGACGAATATGACGGCCCATCATATTCTTTTTGAATGTGTCGCTCTGGCACATATTCGTCGCCTCACGCTAAATTCAATTTTTCTTGAGGACATTCACCAAGATCCAGTGGGTAGTCTAATTCGTTTTCTTAGCGAGTCTGAATCCTTTACGTTCCTTGGATTCACTGAGTTTTGGCGCAAAATTCCCTCGTAGGAATAGGTGCCTAGGTGGTCTCTACCATTGATTAATCTACCCGTTCTTCTAAGATAAGATACAATCTGCAAATTCAGATGGAAGGACCTACAAACCTTCCAAAACATCACCTTCAGGACCATTGCCCAACTCGACAGGAGTATAGTAACTAATACTTCCATTGCTGAAGATTTCGGTATATCTACCATTGGAAATCACGTCCAAGAATCGCTGAAGAAGCTGCTTCCGAAGATTAAGGACTATCCTAATTCATTGGTTGCAAATATTCTGGATCACCGGCTCACCTTTAGAAGTTCCCTCAGGCATCGCAGGCCTCGTCACATCCTGGACGTCAACTTCGACGACATCCAAAAGGCCAGCTTTCCAACCTACTGTATGATCTAGCTCTTCCGTGTCCTATAATCAATCGACAATCAACTTTATCGTCCTGATAGGAAAGGACTCCTTTTTATCCTCTGGATGACTTATCCAGGTTCATCTGGCGTTATCGTCTTTCCTAATTCGGCGTACTTCCTTTGGCTATTACTTGGACGAGTATGGCAGTAAAAGCATAGCTTCCGGACCGCTCGTTTTGTTTTTTCGCTGCGCTGTTCGATTGTCGATTGTCTTTAAGTCAAGACCGTTCACCGTGGATATTGGACTCCGCCAAGGGTGTGTACTGTCGCCCCTCTTGTTCATTATCTTTATGGACTGGATAGACAGGGGCAGCCGAGGCAATGAGCGTGTTTGTGACGGCGACTGCTTGGTGGAGAGGTTGCTCTTTGCTGACGACTTTGTCCTCCTTGATCTTCTCATACCGATCTTCAGCATGCACTAGACCGTTTTGCTGGCAAATGTGAAAAGGCTGGGATGAAGATCAGTAAGACTAAAAACTGAGGTCCTGGTCCTTTCAAGACAGCCTCAGTTTGGTCTCCTTGTTAGGGGAGCCCCATTGAGGCAGGTGGAGAAGTTCAAGTATCTCGGGATTGCATTCACGAGTGATGAGCGGCAGGATAAAGAATTGGATGTTCGGTTTGGTGCAACAAGCTGTGTCAAGACATGAACTGTGGCTATCCGTGGTAACGAAACGTAAGCTGGGAAACAAAGCCAAGCTCTACGTTTTCAAATCTATCTTTGTCCTCATTCTCACCTATGGTCATGAGTCTGGGTAATAACCGAAAGGGTGCGATCGCGGGTACAAGCGGCTGAAATGAGATTTCTGAGAAGTATGGCAGGGGTTACCCTACTAGATAGAGTGCACAGCAGCACAATAAGGGAGTCTTTAAGTGTTGAGCCGCTACTTCTTCGCATTGAGAGATCTCAGTTGCGCTGGCATGATCACGTGATATGGATACCACAGACTGGTCTTCCTAGGCAGTTATTTTCCAAAAAAGTGAGTAAGAGACCAAGGAGTCGGCCTAGAACCAGGTGGCTAGACTGCATGGAGAATCTGGGTTCGAGTCACTTGGATATTACCACGGAGGACATGCGTCGGATGGCGGATAATCGCGATCGCTGGAGATCCTCCATAGAGCTGCTGCCCCCGCGATCCTAATGAATAAGCAGGTTTGAAAAGTAAGTATAACATGGCTTTCTTGGCATCGTGTACATGTACTGTATATATTATATTTTTTATTAGGAAAAACGATATGAAACGAGGCACACTTGCACGAAAAATACGCTATCGGAGAATTTTCAATATGCCGACTTGACTGGCGGAAGTGGGCTAGAAACGAGAATTCTGGAACTGGAGGAATACTCACTCGTAGTTGATTGGCTGCGCATTCGGGGCGACTTCTGAAAATTCCAACACGGTTGGAACTCCAAAACCCGTGCCGTTGTAGCCTCTAACCAACGCTACCTAGAAGCAGAATGTGAAACTGCTCTGGCAACCAAAATCGCGTCGAATGCGCCAGATACGGCGAATTTGCGGCGATGTCGCTGAATGTGAACCCCCTTTAGTCATGCGGTAATGGAATACAAAGACGCTGTCCTTCACGTAGCCCCACAGAAACAAATCATGCCATCTTTACGTGTCCTCGGCCTCCACAATTATGGCATGTTACGTCATTTGTTCGACATGCATTTGGATGTGGACGCGGGGAAGAAACAGAGGTGGCACATGAGACTACACCTATTGAGGAATTTAGTGTGGTGTGGTCCTTAAAAACCACATTTAGTTGACTGGGTGGGGGGGGAGGGGGGCACAGCATCAATGGCGCATTATTGGCCCTAACAACTATTGTGATAGCATGTCGAAGTAGGTGGTTGAAACGCGCCTCTAGTGAGCGTTTTCGAACTGGCGGGTTTTTTAGCTTGTCAAATGAAACTTAGAGAGAAGACGTTTCATTTAATATTCGTCTTTTTTAAATATCTTGAATATACTGGTCACCGCTACGTTGTCTTTTTGCATCATTCATCTTTGGTACACCCAATTTGGGCAAATGGGTAAATAAATGGCGTAATGACGAAAAAAACAATTATTGGCGGATCATCAACATATACATTGCTCTTTATTAAAGGCTGGGAAAGAACTTTCAGGAATCCAAAAAGGACGAACTGGATTCAGTTAAGAGAGGATTTACGTTCTTCTCTTCCCAATTTCCTTAATAAAAGTAATGATACATTTGACTTGGGATGTGTGCTAAACAAATGCAACAGGTCATCATTCAATCGTATCATAACAATTGCCCACTGTTGAGGAAGAAAAGTAGACACCAATCTGTTTGGTGGAACAACGAACTTTCTCAGCAGAGGCGCGAGGAAGATTTTTATTGAAGATAAAGGAACCAACGAATAGCAAAACTATAAAGATACAATCGCTGAGTACAAGAAAGTTGTTAGAACAGCTAAATCGGAACTATACTATTTTTCAACCTAAGCTGACAGCGTTAGAAGTGTCACGCGAATACGAGTCTTTTCCTGACTGCTCACTATAGTACCGTTGTGTAGTCCGCACTGGAGTCTCTTGACTGGGTGGCACCCTACTATCTAAAGACAATGGCGATGGTGACCGATTGAAAACACGTGAAAACTGGAAACGAAGCAGTAAGTGCGTGTCGTCAAATAGCGCATTCGCGAGTCAATTATTTTAATGAATGCTTCTTAAAATTTCACAAGTACTTGAAATTGAATAAAAATAATAATTTGATTCTTAGTTTCAAAATAATTAAGAAATCCCATTTCATCCTAGGAACTTATTCTTTTAGCGAAATAACACATTCTCAAAGAGGAGGTGATTAAACTCCGTAACACTCCCAAGGCTGCTAAGATAGGTTTGTAAAGAAAAATAAACCAGTAATTGTGGGTGTCAATCGTCAGATGAGAAGAATTGACATACGTTTTGAATCTGATGGCTTGGCATCTCACCGGCAGACAACGAGCCCGACAAGACGGCAGAAGAACTCCCCTTTGTCACAATGGACAGGACGAGAAAAAAGAGTGGAGAAGAACAGGGATTGGAGGAATAGTGCGCAAGTACGCCTCAGAATCCCAGAAGCAAAGATAAAAGAAACAGGATCAGGGCAACACCCTCTTAACTACAGACTTAATTAGAGTAGTTTAGAGGGTGTTGATCAAGGGCACAGATTACGTTTATTCCGTGCTCAGAGGATCGACACAAGAGAGTCTCCGATCACCGACATATGTGAATGCGGCTATTATTTAAAGAAATACGGAATCAAATAATTCCCGATGTTAATTTTCTAGTCCTTGACAGCAGATCTCACATTAAAAAGTTATTTCTTTTAAATTTTAAGATTACTGTATTGTTCATCAGATTAAATAAAATATAAAAATCTATACTGAATAATAGTTTTTGACTGCGAATAATGTAGTTCTTGAAATTGATTATAATATACTTTCTTATTGAATGCTAGATCACATTATATCCTTCACGGCATGTATGTATGGCTTTTCTTTATATTAAACCCATGAAAAAAAAAACAAAAACCGCATTATTAATTATTTATTTGTTCATTTATTTATTTTTTTAAGATTAAGTTTAAAAATGTCTTTACTGAATAAGCAAGACGACATCGTACAAACGTACGTCACAAATTTAAATATAATGAAATATTGAGTACAATATATTAATTTTTACATCATGGTAAAGTGCAATAATGATAAAACCAGAAGTTGCTTTCTGGTTATTTAGAACAAGCAAATTGTTTTTTAAAATAAAAGTGCTTTCTAAATTCCTTATTGAAACTAGTTGTATTCTTTAAATGATAAAGCTTTGAAGTATTTCCCCCGCCATAAATATTACAACTTAATGGGGCTTTAAATTCTATTTGTGCAGTCTTTCATGAAATAATCTATTTCTAGCGGAGATAAAACGTTCATTGCAAAATCTGCACTCGTATGGTCTTTCTCCCGTGTGTAGTCTTTCGTGAACTTTAAGATAAGGTAAATCGGCGAAACCTTTGCCACAATAATCACAACTATAAGGTTTTATCCCTGTGTGGGTAATTTCGTGACGTTTTTTAGCATATAAACTAGAGCAAGATTTTCCACAAAAATTGCAGTCAGTTAGATTTTTACTATTGCCTTTTCGTTTATGTTGTTGTCTTTGGGCATGAAAAATGGCTTCCTTGTGTAGATTTAATTCGTGTCGTTTTTTATTTTGTAAAAAGCTGAAGCGTTTATCGCAGTAATTACAGTTGTAGGAATTCTCTTTAGTGTGAGTTTTTTCGTGATCCTTTTGTTGATGTCTTCGCTCATAAAAAATGGCTTCCTTGTGTAGATTTAATTCATGTCGTTTTTTATTATATAAAAAGCCGAAGCGTTTATCGCAGTAATTACATTTGTAGGAATTCTCTTTAATATGAGTTTTTTCGTGAATCTTTTTATGCCATAAAGTAGTGAAAGATCTTGTACAATGGCTACAATTAAAACGTTTCTTTCGAATGTGTGTTCGTTCATGTTTTGTTCTTTCAACTTCATCTCTACATGGCTTTTTACAAAAACTAAGCTCGTTCGATATTTTTCCTTTTGGGATATTACTGTTTTTATTTTTCGAGGGAGGTGCTTTTAAGAAAGCAGCGCTATTATTTTTGCTTTTCAGGTGCATATTAGAATTAAACAGTTCTCTGTTTTGCTTCTTTTTTTTATAATCAACTTCGTTATCCCTTTGAACATTAATTCTCTTTCTAAAGTTTTTAACGTTACCGTCCTTCTGAGTATATTTACTATCTGAGGGCTCTACTTCATTTATTATATAGTCTTCATCAATTATATTCTCATTTGCTAATTGTTCGTCGATAAGAATACTAGATTCAGCAATCACCCCAGGAGCATTTTTAGGTAAAAAAGATCCAATGTTATAACATTCGTCAGCAGGTGTATTTAATTCCCTTTCACTTGTAGCTTCGTTTGCCGTTGTGTCGTTCTCATACAAAACAATAACGGTAGGTTGATTTGGAAGAGGGTGAATTGTGTATTGTATATAATTCCCAAGAACGTTCTTAGAAAGGCTTGTAGCACCAGTGAAGAGATTTTCCATCGACTCAAGCAAATCAATAATTACTTGTTTAGGGTTTTTATCGTCATTCGTTGTGTTGCTTGCCATTTTTAAGTTGAATTTCTTTAACTTTTTTTAAGAGCACATGAACACAAAGATTACAACTGCAAAGAAACAAAAATCAAATTAATTAGCTATAAATGAAATTTTTAGTCAATAACGCTGAATGAGAATTTCCATAATTTTATAATAAACCTCTTAGAACATTTTAAACAATGAAAATAAAAGGGCCTGCCATGTAATAATAAAACACATTAAAAGATATGAACAATTTTTATTATTACTAGATGGACCCCATCAAAATTTGACAATAAATAACCCATATTATTAATCTCCATCTCTTTAATTAAAAAATAAAAAATAAATAAATAAATAAATAAATAAATAAATAAAAAATTTTCAGAGCAACAAATAGAATAACAGAGCAACTTAAAAGCAGAGATTCTCTGCCAGAGAACGTTGTACGAAAGCCAATTTTTGCGGATATACGTAAAGACAGTTTTTATCATATCACTGCGCATGCGTTTAAAGCAATTTTTAATTGTAAATTACCGCTAATTAATAGTAATTATGGACACAAAAACTAACTTTAAATCTACAAACTAAGATCTTTTGTTTAAGACCAAAGAAGTTTAGAGATGCAGTAGTTTTCTCCAAAGAACTGTCGAAAGAATCACCTTTGGAACTTAAATAATAATATTGATGTGCTATGTTTATAAGCAAGCCACAGCCCACTAGATAAAGGCCTGAGTGCTGTTTTCAAAATGGCGGCGCTCGCAGGCGGACTGTCTGTGTGAAATAAGCTGAAATAAAAGAATTATTTCATAAATTTGCTTTAATTTTCTTACAAAATCTAACCAAAATAATTAATCTATTACAGGAACCAATTTTTGCAGAATTCTAAAACCATCATATATGGTTTCAAAATTTTTTATAGAAAAGATGCTTTTTCTCTTCCTCCATAGATGGCTTTACTTTGAAAAAAATGAAACTATATTTATTTGCACGTATGTTGCCACTGTTTTGATTGAAACATAAAGCCATTTAAATAACAAGTTCAAAAACTTAGATTTCGTTCGAAGATTAAAGCAAATTTGTGAAATAATTCTTCTATTCCATCTTATTTCACACAGACAGTCCGCCTGCGAGCGCTGCCATTTTGAAAACAGCACTCAGGCCTTTATCTAGTGCAAGGTTGTTAAAGAGAAGGTGGCCTCTATCGGAGTGATCGATGGTCATTGGCTGCTGACGTGTAACGTCAACTGGAAGGTTGGAGCAGACGAACGCCATAGAAAACAATAGGGGAAAGCGGGGGGACCCTTATTTTCCACCTATTTCTACTATCTATCACCAATATAAATGAAAAAAAAAAAAACATGCCAAGGTTTTATATAAATAATTTATTGGAATAATATGTGTTTAAAATTCAGAGATTGCAAATAACAGGCCTATTTATATACATTTAGCACTGAAATACAAAAGCAAATACTGCAACAGCGAGGCCACCTCGTCAAAGCAATTCTTCAACGATTAACCTGTTATAGTATTCAGTCATTTAGCATTAAGTGCTAGTACAGCATTAAAACATCTGCCGATAAATGTATAATTGTAAAAATATGGTAGGAAGAAAAAAAAAGTAATGCCTACATACCCGATTGCTTTCTGTTTGAGTCTGACCGAACACTTTCGTTTTGCTCATATTACAATTTGAGAGTGAAAGTGTATCCCACCTCGTCGTTTTTCCCAACGTGGTTTACAGAATCTTCAAATGAATCTGAAGCCACTGAACAGTTTTAATTACTTGGTACGAGTGAAGGAGGTGAAGATGAAAGCGAAGAGTCTTGTGTATATTTTTTTTTTCTAAACTTCTCTCTCAGGTTTCAAATTTTCTCTTAACTTTCGATTTTCTCGTAGTGCAATCTGTTGGATTTTTGCGTTTGAACACTCGTATCAAGAGCACATCTGCTCAGGAATTCTGCTCGTTACGAGTGTGCTCTTTTTCATTATAAGAAGGGGTGGGGGGTTTGCTCATTTAATGAAATTTTGCTCGTATCTATTGCCATGAGAAGAATAAATGCATGCAATTATAATACATCCACTCTAGATTATAATATTGGACTAAAAATAATAAATAATTGCGATTATTATTAGCAAAAGCACATGGAACTCCAGCTATCTCAGCTTTGTTATGTTAAAAGGGACGGATCGCCTGCCAGGTGACGTCACAATCCCAGAAGGCAATGCGAGTGCTTTTGAGAGAAATCGGCCGATAGAGGCCACCTTCTTTTAACAACCTTGTATGTGAGCAAGCTGAAGCTGACGTCATCACTTCCTGTGTGCGCGCGCATATATGTAATCATTCGTACAGTACATGCATGTAACAAAGCGTTCAATCATGATCGTAGCATCCCGTAGCATAAATTCCATCGTTCCATAAATTATGCCAACGCGTTGTGCAGTTGGTTGCACAAACAGACATACTGCAAATTCAGGAGTTTATTTTTATAAAATTCCTAAAGGGAAAACTCCATTTGAAAAAAGGAGAGAGTTATGGCTGACCGCTATAAGAAGAAAAAACTGAACCCCAAAAATGATCTATAATGTGCGGATTTGAAGTGCACATTTTATTTCAGGTAGGCTCGATGTTCTTATCAGAAAAATTCGGAGGGGGGAGGGGGGAAAAGGTTTTATATTTTGCATATTTTAATCTTCTTTCGTAACTTATGATCAATGCTAGGTCGCCGATCGGACGACAGTAACGATCCTGATTTTGTGCCTAATATATTTTCGTACGTGAATAACAACAATGAAGAAATTAGGCAGAAATCGGATCGTTTCAGGTAGAATGACCGTAGGCACTTGAAGAACAAGATTATGTAAAAAGGGTTTTATCAAACCAAGCTTTTATAATGCTTTATTTAGTGGCAACAATAAAGCTTAATTTTGCAACAATAAACAATAGATACATTTATCTCTCGCCATAACGAAATGTCCAATTGTTACAACAATCAATTCGTAGTAATGAGTTAGTACCATTAGAACACGAACCAATGAACCGATTTGAAATTTTTTTTCTTTATCATAAATTGTCATCGATTCTGCATAAGTGTGTCAAATTGCAGCTCCCTAGCTTGTCGGAAAGTTGGTTTAATATTGATTACAAGATTTGACCTAAACAAACTATCACAGCAAAGTTAATAAAAGCTTTTAAAAAGAGAGAAAATGAAGTGGGCCTACCGCTTTCTGAAAACTCCGAAGGCATTGAGAATGATGAAAACGTCAACAAGTTGATGCAAGATGAGGAAGAAAACGATATAGGATGCAGCGGAAATCTAACTTCAGTTGAAGAAATTGAAAAAGAAAATTGTGGACTAAGGGAAAGGTGTAATAAGTTAACGGAGGAAAATCAAGAACTTTTTTGTGAAATTAAAAATTTGAAGGAAGAACTTAACATAATGAACATCGAACTTGCAAATTTAAGAGTGGAAAAAAAAAATTGGAAATAAATCAAATTAATCTTAAGGGCTAACTTAAAACAAGTGAGAGCAAGTTTAAATTTTCTTCCCTTGAAGCAACAAAAAGAAAATTACTTAATTTTTACACTGGGTTGCAAACTTTGAATATTTTCAGTTGGCTATTAAATATTTGTCAAGAGCATGTCGTGAAAATTAATCAGTCTTTGTCATGGGAGGATCATTTGTTAATAGTGTTAATGAAACTTCGTTTAGGTCTATGAAATCAGGATTTAGCTGTTAGATTTAACGTAAATCCCAGTGTTATTAGTAAAATATTTTCTACTTAGGTTCCAGTTATTGCTGGAGTATTAAGAAATTTAATTATTTGGCCAGACAGATATGCTGTTAGGAAGACTTTGCCTAAAGCATTTAAATCAAAATATAGAAATACGGTATGCCATCTAATTTAACAGCTAGAGCTCAGACGTGGTCTAATTATAAACATAACTCCACAATTAAATATTTAATTGGTGTCACTCCTAAAGGTGCAATTAGTTTTTACCGGAGGGCAGGGGAGGGTGAGTATCAGATAAAGAAATTACTATGAAGTCTGACTTTTTAGATAAAATTGAAGCTGGTGTTGCAATTTTGGCTGATAGGGTTTTTTTTAATCAGAGATAAACTTTCAATCAGAGGTGCTTTTTTATATATTCCATCCTTTACAAAAGGAAAACAACAGTTAGCAGCTAGAGAAGTTCATGCATCAAGACAGTTATCAAGGGTCCGAATCCATGTTGAGAGAGTTATTGGCCAAATTAAAAAATTTCGTATACTCCAGCTTTCTTTTCCTCTTACCCAAATTAATTTATTAGATGATATTATTTGTATTTGTGCAGGAGTGATAAATTTAAATCAATTGTTCCCAGTTAAAAACTACAAATGAAATTTGGATTATGGTTTATGACTCTTTAATAACAGTAATAATATGAAGTGTTTAAACAGAATAAAGATGATTAAAAATTTGAAGCACAGGTATTTATTTGCATTTTGGACACATATCAGGTCGTTGCGTCGGATTTCGAGGTGGGTTCCGCGCTTCAGCACGGTTTCCACGTTTAGTAGCAAGTACCCATAACAAAGTGGTACATTCCCAGAGATAAACAGCGCTCCCACTAGTGGCAAATTGAATTACCTCGGATTTTATTCTACATTTGAGAGAATTACCTTAAAATTCAATCACTATTAGCGTAAAAATTACGGTACCCCATAAGAAGAAATCCAGCGGTGTAAGGTCTGGAGAGCGTCCTGGAAACTCGATTGGCTCCCTGCGTCATATCCACTGGCCTGAATCAAAATTTGCGGTGTGTTAGAGAAATCTCATTGAACACTTTGATACGATGTACGGAATCAGTGGTGATTTTGCTTGTACTCAGAAATGTGTTGATGCTGAAGGGCACCATTTTGAATTAGGGGCTTGATTTGAAAAAAAAAACAACTAGTTAAATGTAAAAAATTACATAGTAAACAAAACGAGATAGTAAAACAAACGTTGTACACGTTGTTTGTTGTGTAGATAGCCTGTCTACGCGTGTAGCACTTTCAGGTTTTCGCGAAACCCAATTCACTTTCCTACAGTCACCTACCTTGGGTGGGAAATAGGAAAACCTGGCTGGGTTACGCCCTCGGTTACGTCATAAAATAGGTCCCCTAATCATTACCTCAAATATTACTCTAAAATAGACTCATTACCTTGGAATTACCTTAAAAATTACGCTAGATATCCCGTAATTACCTTAAACTAAGGTAATCATCTTAAAAGTGGGAGCGCTGGAGATAAACCTATCAGCGACCAGCTGCCTGAAATTTGCATGGTCTGCGATGATATTTAATAGCGTGTGAACCCAAGCGAAGATAGTCATGACTTCATACGAATTACGTGCGATAATGCATTACGATTTCAGGTATTGAATCACACTGCATCCAACCCCTCTCGAAACATCAATAAGGTATTCGGTGTAGGCACCATAAACGAACGTACTGTCCAACGTTGGTACCGAAAATGCTGGGCGGGAGTGACGGACCTGGCAAATGAGTCGCGCGGCAGACCGCCCAACGTGTTGAATGACGCTGATCTGAAGCGATCTGTGGAAGAGGATCTCCTCGCAAACTGTTCGGGACCTTGCAGGGGATCATGCTGTATCAATAGACACCTTAGGACCATCGGCAAGGTGAAAAAGCAGGACAAATGGGTCCCACATGAACTTACGGTAAACCAAAAAGAGCGTCGGTTGGAGGTGTATACGGAATTGCTTTTGCGCCATGAAGAAGCGGGGATTCTTGATCGCATTGTCACCTGCGACGAGAAGGTGAGCACAGTGGCTGGATGCTGATGAACCCCCGCGACAGTTTCCTAAACCCCCGTTGCACCCCAGGAAGCTCGTGGTTCAGTTTGGTGGAACATCCGTGGTGCAGTGCATTACAGCTTTCTGCAGCAGGGGGGGACGATCACCGCTGTGACCCACTGTCGTGAACTGCATCGTATGCACACAAACCGTGTCAGCAACAACCTGCACTTGTGCATCGCAAAGGTGTCCTTCTGCTGCATGACAACGCACGTCCGCACGTTGCACGAATGACCGTGCAGGCGCTACAGGCTCTGGGCTACGAGGTGCTTCCACACCCCCCGTACTCTCAGGACTTCTCCCCTACCGACTACCATCTTTTCCAAAGCCTGGACAATTTTCTCCGGAGGAAAACATTCGGGAGTTTTTTGAGTCCCGTGACCATTGATTCTATCGAAGAGGGCTCGAGAAGCTGCCAAATCGTTGGTAACAATGTTTGGATTGCAACGGGGGTTATTTCGAATAGCACGTGTGAAGGTGTCCTTTCTAGAGGGCCATTAAAGATGACCTCTGCAATCCGAAATTTGATAAGCAACGACCTAATACATTTTCCTTTTGGAGCTTTCTTCATCCCAATACAACTATAATGGAACCACTCATGACGGCATAACTTTCCATCATAGGCTATCATCGACCCAAAAGCTGGTCTGGGACAGGTGCAAAATAGTTTTTCATTTTCCAAATAATTGGATCTGATGACCTCGTTATAATTTCTGGTAATATGTGATTTTTGAAATATGCTGTGGCTTTTTTTAATTTTTGGGGCAAGGAAATCTTTATAAATCCTCTGAATATTGTTATCAACTGGTGTCCACACAATAAATTCATAGAAGTTAACCCCAGTTACGAACATTAGAAATTGAACTTGATAGTAATATTGATGTCCTGTTTTCAGTTTGTAATTTTCGTCTTATCTTTTATTGCATTCTTCAATCCAAGTTCTCTCCATTTGATTTCAATTATCCCTCTCCACAACAATCACAGCTTATTCCTCCATCCGGAAAACATCCAAAATACGGCTGATCTTGTTTTACTATAAACCCTTTGCGATAACATTTAAAATTTACATGACTTTGACATGCAATAGTTGCGTACTCAGCTCTTGCTTCTTCCTCTTTTGTTTTTCCTCACACAGTTGCTTGTGTACAGCTAATTGAATTGTATTGTAAAATGCATTTCAGTATATTATTTGGGCTTGTCGTTTCCTTTAGTGTTGCAATCCGCTGGAAATTTGATGATGTTATTCTTCAACATCTATGTTCATGCCAATTTTTGGATTCACTGTTATTTGTTCGAGTTTTAGCAACCGCTTTGCAAAACATTTTAAGGGAAGTTTTGAAAACATCTTATTTGCTTCAATTTTCATATCGGCTTCAGATAAATTCAGATAATTGACGTCAAAAAGATGAGTTAAAGGTTCCGGAAAACCATCATCAAATTCATCTTCGCTAGCCGTGTCATTAGAGACTTTTTGCAACCTCAAACGATATGCGAAATACGAAAGGTGAAATGCGATAGGTGGCATTTTGGTCATGTGACTGCCATGTACCGTTTGGTCAAGCCAGCTTTGGTCTAAAGAAATACGAAAATTCTAAAAAATTTCGTTGCCACCTTTGGTAGCCAAATGTGTCGTCGCGCATGCGTGCTGCGCCCAACCTCCACGCTCTGACAGCAAGTTCCTCACGTTAACCAACATGGCGTCCGACGGGAAACTGCTTTGCAGTTGTTTAACACAATGTTGAATCCCAGCACGAGTTATAGCTTTAAACTTTAATAGTACGTACTTCTCCTTGCTGCCATGGTGCTGAGAATCAGATATCAGAGTGAGCTGAGCAGTGTAGAAGTAAAACCTCATGTTGGCAGTATCGAAACTCTGGAATTTCTCTTTTTCGCATTTCTTATTTCGCGGGTGCAAAAACTCTCAAAACGAAATACGAAAGGAGAAAGACGAAATGTCACCTTTTGCATTTCGCCTTTCGTATTTCGCATATAGTTTGAGGTTGCAAAAAGTCTCTATTATCTGAATTATTATCATCATATCCAATGGAGAGAAAACAACTGCACTTACAAGGGAATCCCTCGAACATGTATGTCACAGATTTCTACCAAATTGAAATATGTTACTCATCTGAAGCTACTATAGATGCTTGCAAAATAAGAGAGTGCAAAATTGTGTTTCTTTCAAAATAAACCGCGAAAACGAAAAAATTTCAGCATACATAGAAGGACTCCATTGTTAAAGCGGTTAGGCTATGCGGGGTTCTCTTGTTAGTTCTATCGCTTGTAAATCCTTAAAATTCTTCTTAGTGAACTTAATCTGAGTGAACGCATTCTTTTTCGATTGAATATTATTTTCTTCCATCCTAAGCCTTTTGAAGTTTATTTCTGCCAGAGGGGGTGATTTTACCTATAAAATATTAATTTCTCATAAATAATAGCACAATCTTGTATTTGAAAATTATTAGTTTATATTAATTCCAAATGTATTAACTCATTTTATTTAATTTTCATACTGTTTTGTAAACAATTATATATCGCTACCTTTTTTTTCGAATTTCTTAGTGTGCGTTTCTTGCTTCCAATTATTATTATTTTTTTATTCATTTTTGTAAATTGGAAGTGTTGGCTTCCATAATGTTATTTAAGAGAAATATTTTGAAGCCTGCACTGAACTACGTTTTGATGAAATGAGCTGTCAATAAATAAAGATAATTTAACTGAAACCTTACTTGTTTTCTAGAATAATCATTCCATTTACACAGAATGCTAGTGACACTGCCTGTGATTCCACTTCTAACGAACCCTTCAATCTATATATACCGGGTGATTCAGTCAATTTCTGACCATTTCACTCGAATGACGTGCATTAGGGATAAACAATTGAAAGAATATGAGCGCCATATCAAATTTCTAAATAGTTGGAGTTTGTGTCACGTTTAAACTAAGATAATCACTTAGAGCACGCAGTGGAAGGTAGAACAAGTGACAGGGTACGGAAATTTAAACTGTGAAATAAAATAAAGTTTATTCAATGTAAAAATCACTGTTGAAAAGTATAAGCATAAACAATCATAACACAAGATACCACTGGCATCAAAAGTCAAAACTAAAATAAAACCTTGGATGAACTCCGCTCCAACTAGGAGGGTATATTAAGAAAACAAGTACGACAATTACAATAATACAGTAATGAGGCAAAATTTCAAATGCTTCTATTCACATAAAAGCTTATTATGAATATACTCAATAATCAATTGGCTAATGACTACAATAAGTATAAAGGTTAAAACGTAACGAATTATCTCTATGGCTACAATTAATGAAACTAACAATCACTGTTATACTCCAGCAAATGATAAATCTTAAACAATAATAAACAAAACCCAACTATAGCCTAAAAAAGATTAAACCGATTACATGATCGGGAAATAAAGTTTCTGTTCCCGCTAACTATACAAGACACTAGATTGTTCACTTTATGTATGAAAGCAAACACGTTACTTGCATCAAAAATACAATGCACAATTAATGAAGTCACAGCTATCAGGAATGAGTTCCAGTGGAAATAAATGCCCACTTAAATAAGTCATTTATGAGGCAAAGTCAAATAGTCCAAGGCACGGGACTTTTAGATAACCCTAACAAAAATGTAATATAACATTCCTGTCAAGACCAATAACGTTCATATTTAGCATGACAGTTTACTACACCCAGGGCTCGACAACTCGGCCGCTAAAATAAAAATAAACACACCAAAATTAACATGTAATTAAAGCAATAATGTGTGACCATACACAATGCTAAACCATACATAAAATTGGGAACTGCAGGTACGACGAAACACACACACAATCAGTGCGCGCTATACGACACACTTCACTTATTCAAAATATTCTCTTTCTCTTCCAAGAGAAACCACACACAAATTCTGTCACACGTTGAGAGAGACGGAGAACATTAGCACTTTCGTGACAAAATTAACAGCACTTAACCTATCTAGGTTAAAACAAAACCCACGTCGTGTCGCAGGAAGGCTACATAGCTTGCGAGAACTAGTAACGAAAGTTTAAAGCGATAATCGTTAACCGTAAACAACATTCGTTTTACGCTTTACGTTTATTCTATTGCAACGATATTCAACATAGTCAACACATAGCCAGCGAGAACAGAACGCGAAATGACCTGATAAACATGGCTGGCAATTCTGAGCTGCGTCTGTTATTATTACAGTTTTTACAAATTGGTTTCATACAATTTTAAATGAATTTCATACATTTTAAAATAGATTTGATACGATTTTAAATTAATTTAATACGCTTTCAAATGAACTGAATACTCTTTCAAATAGATTTAATACATTTTTAAATGAATTTAATACGATTTTAAATAAATATTAAGTGTGTAAATGAAGTTTAATTACACACTCTAAAATTAAATGTTTTAATTTATACAACCAATTATTTTATATATTTATATTATTTTGTTCACCTGGCGATAATTTATAAGACTATTTTAACCTGTATTGTAAAAAGGTTTCACCAAGATGAACGGGGGGGGGGGGGTATTTGGTGTTGGTTTTACCAAATGACAAAAAATTTTAAAAAAAAAGAAAATTGAAAAATTAGTAACATTTCTCGTTTGTAAAATTGGATGAAATAGATGAAAATATGAATGGACAGGAAATATTAGTACATTTAAGCAACGACGGGTTTATTTACGATTCCAATTTCACTGGAGAATCTTGCGAAAATGAATTAAATGTTAAAAATAACTCAAAAGTTGAAACCCAGTCACCTCCTAACGAAATTCAGACCACAACATCTCAAAAAATAAACGCTGGCAGTACCAAAAAAATTCCGATGATCAGAGAGAAAGAATTATAGAAATGATTACAGTAAAAAGCTCGAGTAAATTTTTTCAGTCTAATAAGCCAGTAAAGTTTAAAAAATATTTTTACTTTTATTTATTATATTTTTTTCAAATGACAAGTAGCTCAGATATTTAAAATTAGTAAAGGGACAGTATCCAGTATAATTAGAAAATTTCTAAAAGCGAATCACACATACAAACAATATCGAGGAGGACAAGTTAGGAAATTAACAAACGAAGAGGAAATCACGTTGGTTCAATGCGTCCAAACACACATTATATTTATTTAAAATCGTATTAAATTCATTTGAAAATGTATTAAATCTATTTGATTGAGTATTAAATTCATTTAAAATCGTATTATATCTATTTAAAAATGTATGAAATCTATTTAAAAATGTATGAAATTCATTTAAAATTGTATGAAACCAATTTGTAAAAACTGTAAAAAGGAAAAAGGTTATTATTAAGTTTGTTATTCATATCGTCGTTGGAACATTGGAAATTTAAATTAAATTCCATTTAAACGATAGAAAATTAAAATTTATCCCATATAGCGTCCCGTTTTTCAATTTCGGAAATTAAAATTTCCTTTTTTAACATATCTTCTCGTTTCTCAGCCTCCTTCATCGCACTTCGAACTGAAGACATGGTGGCCAGAATTTCTTGCGAGAACTCCTGCTAGAGCGTAAAGCATCAAACTGGATTTGATCGGAGCGAGAAACTGTTTTTCCGCTCTCGCCTTTGAAATTTTCGGTTCTCGCTTATACCAGCGAGACGTTTATGATAGCGACTGCGATAAAATTCTTTCGCTTTCCAATCTCGCTCGTAATTTTTCGGTTCTCGCAAGCTATGTGAACCCGCCTTAAGAGCCCAAACGGCCAGAGCCCTCGCACTTTAGACACATAAATCACTTCCTTGCACTTCAATTCCCAAAAAGCCACCTTTATTAGGCGTGAGTTAACCCCTACGAGGAAACGAGCACTTACTAGGTTCGCACAGTGGTCCAGAACGCTGCGATGCCAGGTCTCCGGGAGTTTCGTTGAAACACGCGCTAGTGGCGGAACTCGCAAACGACGTTCTGCCTTCTCCGTCGGGAGATGCGCCGCCAACGAGGCTTCTCTGCACAGCTGAGCTGAATTCTCCGACGTCGCACGGGAACTCGTCTCGCTCGCTGCCGTCGCCGTAGTTCTAGTACTCGTCTCGGAGGCTTCGTTAACCATAAGGCATTCCCGGATCCTGCTAGGAGTTCCGCGATGAGGAAACCCTTCTTTTACCGGCCGTCTCTTTCGTGGCTCCACTCTTCTCTCTCTCCCGTTAGCTGCACAAAAAACCTTTCCATTTGAATCTGCTGTTGTCTCCTGATTGGCCCCTGCGTGTAGACGTTTTGCTCTACGATTATGACGAGTGTGACGTCGCTCCACTTTCCTCCCGAATTGTAAATAATTCGAGAGTGAAAGTGAGCGTTTGTGACATCGAAATTCAAGATCGTATTTGAATTCCGTGACAGTTTGTATTGTTGCAACGGCGCTGCATGAAAATCGTACTGTTGAAAAATGGCGCCCGCTTTATCAACAGAGCAGAAATGCAAGGTTGTCGAATGGTATTTCGAGACAAAATCACCTGTAACCGTGCAAAGAACGTTCCGGAAGGAGTATAAGTGTCGAGACGCACCACGCAGGCAAGCAATCATGGATTTTGTCAAGCAATTTCGTGTCACTGGATGTGTTAAAGGCAAGAAAAAAGGCGGGAGCGAAGCTCGTGTTCGAACGGCCGAAGTTGTCGAAAATGTTCGCACAAGGTTGGTCGATTCCCCTACCAAAAAATCTGTTCGCCGCCTATCCATTGAAGAAGGGCTGTCGTATACCACGACGTGGCGAATTTTGAGAAAGGATTTACACCTGTTCCCGTATAAGATCCATGTTTATCAGGAGTTAACAGACACTGGAAGACAGAAGCGACAACAATTTGCGATGGATTTTGGAGCAGAAATGGAAGCCAATCAGGGCATTGTGGACAACTTGTAGGTGTCAGATGAGGCCTTCTTCCATCTGTCAGGTGACGTTAATAAACAGAACGTTCGTTTTTTGGGGTTCCCAGCACCCTCATGAGATCCATAAGCCACAAAAGGTTATGGCTTGATGCGCGATTTCCAAAAGAGGCATCATTGGTCCGTTCTTTTTTGAGGGCACCGTAACGTCACAGGCTTATCTTAACATGTTGGAAACCTTCTTCATCCCCGAGCTGCGAAGGAGGCGTATACCGCTTCGACATCAATGGTTTCAACAGGATGGGGCTAGGCCTCACACAACTAATGAAGTGCTAGGCTTTCTCAATCAGAAATTCGGAAATCGTGTCATTTCAAACAGGTTTCCAGATCGATTCGGGGGTGGCTTTTTTTGGCCCCCTACGAGTCCTGACCTAAACCCATGTGACTTTTATCTCTGGGGGTTCCTTAAAGACAGTGTGTTCACTACAGCACTAAGAACCCTAGACCAGCTGCGACAAAGCATCGTCGACTGCTGCACCCTTGTGGATGCAGAAATCCTGGATAGAGTTATGAACAACTTCACCATTCGGCTGCGAGCAGTTCAAAACACTTCATCCTCGTCGTCCTCGGCCGGAGTCGAGCCCGCGTACTCGGGCATCAGAGGCGATCATGCAACCAGTGAGCCACCGAGGCCAATCTATATAGATAGGAACGATCCAGGAGTTGTATAGATATTATTAGGAGGATGTGAGGGGCGGACGGGGGAGTTTTTATAGTAACCAGGAACGACTAGTCGATTACTTTCTACCCACTGAGGCTGTAATTTCGGGAACGCGAAGGAGCTGTTTTCTGCCATTGGGTGAGCAATCCAGAAGTTGTATTGATATCATTGTATAGTACGGCCGTGTGACTTGACCGTCACATCACAGAATAAGGGATTCCATGGTAAGTGATTTTGTATAGCGCCGCCCTGGTGGCTGTGATGTGGCTGATCACACGGTCTTTCACAATGCCAATGGAAAACATGCAGCGTTAAAAATATTTCGAGAATTCAAAGTGAATAATAATAAAAAATAAGCAGCGGTTTTTAACAAAAAGCATTATTTTTAAGCAAGGTTATGTAATTTTAGTAAAAAAATCCGTCATTAAAACTTATTAATACCGTATGTTACAGTGCTCATATTGAAACTTCTTATTGTGATTTTACTGACTGAGAGAAAATTTAAAAAAAAAATAAAAAACAAGACAAGTAAGCGAGACAAACTCATAGAAATACATAGGAAAAATGAGCGTATGCTAGTATTGTAACATCACGGCCGCTGTAAGGCGCCACCAGCAAATGAGCATCTGCTCACTACCATCGCTTACAATGGAAAACCCTAGGAGATCTGTGGTCACAGCACATCGCTTACAATGGAAAACCCTAAGCATCTGTGTTTCTTATTCTGTGGTCACATCGTCTATAGATTGTCAGTCCTCAATAATATTTACAAAAAATATTTATAGTATTTATTGAAAATAATAAATCGGTCTTTTCCTATAAATCAAATTTCGTTTCTGAACTTTTTTTTCTGTAAACCTGTATACAGTCGAACCTCGATATCTCGAAAAATTTTTATTTCCCTCAATTTTTACTATTAATTTAATTTTAATTTTCCCTTGTTATCTCAAAATATTTTCTGGGAAAAATTCGCTATGTCGAATTTTGACTTCGTGTGCCAAATGCACAGCATTTAAATACATAAATTTCTATGTCGAAAGAATTTTTCATTATGAGAAAGTTTTCCAGTGATATCTATACAACTCCTGGATAGCTAACCTTGTGGAGAAAACGCGTAGCCGAAATTCAAGTCACCAGGAAAACTAGTCGATTACTTTTGTAGACGCAAAGCAATATCTAACCATCTTATAACCATCTTATTTTATCAGCTATCAAAGTATTTTTAAATAAATCCAATTTACTAAGCAAACTCTTCTCCCCTTCTCTTCAGGCACTCCAAATGATAGAAGAACAAAAATAACCTAACTCACCTCACGGAGATAGGTCATCTCCTATAAAGAGGAGGAAAGACCTTAGAAGAAGAAGAGGAAGACCATCTTATAATGAAATAAATCCACATTATATTACGGTTAATTATTATAATGCAG
The DNA here is from genome assembly GCA_023313115.1 of Rhysida immarginata. Taxonomy (NCBI): domain Eukaryota; kingdom Metazoa; phylum Arthropoda; class Chilopoda; order Scolopendromorpha; family Scolopendridae; genus Rhysida; species Rhysida immarginata. The sequence continues at coordinate 33,781 of JAHWFO010106485.1, forward strand.
TCTTAATTTTTTTAACAAGTGTATTTATTTTTATATTTGTTTATGTTTATTCTATTTTATTGATTTTATTTACTTGCTTATTTATTTATTTATTTATTTATTTTAATTTATATTATTTGTATTAATTTTAATTTATATTGTTTATTAAGTAGCGGAAGAATGGAGCTACTTATTGTTTTCACAATGTCCGTCTGTCTGTCTGTCCGTCCGTCCCCTTCATAATTTTTGCATTTTTTGAGGTAGAAGGCTGAAATTCAGAAAGTAGCCTACCACGGGCATGTGCACCTTCACTATTTAATTTGGTTTTGATTGGCCCACTGGGGTCGGAGTTTCGGGGGCGGAAATTAGAGGGGACCAAAAGGTCTACGCGTATTTATGCATATAAAGGAGTGAAAGTCGATATGCAGATTCCTCTAAGCAAGATCAACATTACTGTAAAGTTTGGGCAAAATTGTCCCAATAGGGTCGGAGTTGTGGGGGTGGCAATCACTTGGTCGTAAGAAATTTATGGCAACAAATAGGGTGTGATATAAGGTGCGTCTCAAAAGTTTAAAGAAACATGTTTTTTGATCAAAAGAAAAAAGACTATTGAAGGTACATACAAATACTTTAGTTACTAGCTGTACAAAGCACTTTAAAGAAACTCCTGAAAATATTATTCACGAAAACATAATAGAAATTAAAATATTCAACAAAATGGAATTTTGCGTGTCTCAAAAGTTTAAAGAACTACCCTCACATGCTGAATGGAGAAGTTCAATATGTAAATTTGCGAGTGACAGGGTATTAATCTGCTGCGCAATTAGTCATTTCTTTTTCAAAGAAAGCTTTTCTTCCATTCACACTTGACCTACGACAATGCCTCGCCAGTCTCAATTCACAACCGATGAAGTGGCTGAAATCTGGCGATTGAAAGCCAACGGATTATCTGTTGCTGATATTGTCACAATTACTGGAAGATCCACAGTAGGGTTTATAATGTCTTGAAGAGGAGTTCATGGTTCTACCAAAAAACCACGATCTGGTCGTCCCAAAGTTACCTCAACTCGCAATGACAGACGCATTGTACGATTGGCAGCAACACAAAATCTTTCTATTCGCCAGATACAAAACGTGACTGGGTTAAACATATCGAAAGACACTGTACACCGGCGAATAATTGCGAGTGGGCATGTTGTCTATAAAAAAATGATGAAGAAATCGCCTCTGACTGCCAAGCACATTCATGACAGGCTACGTTGGGCACAAGAACACATGGTCTGGAAAGACGAATGGATGTCGGTGTTGTTCAGTGATGAAAAGAAGTGGAACTTGGATGGTCATCATACTGGCACGACCTATGATAGGAACCGAAGACCTTTTACTCAAGACAACATAGAGGTGGTTCTGTCATGGTTTGGGGCGGCTGCGCATTCAACGGTACCACCAATTTGGCTTTCATCAGTGGAAGAGAAAATTCGCTTACATACCAAGAAACCTTTACACAGTATCTGTTGCCCGTCTGTGATCATTTGTGTGGCCTGGACTTCGTGTTTCAGCAGGATAACGCCAGCATCCATACTTCACGAACAACAATGGAGTGGTTCAGAAAACAAAATATTCGCGTTATGACGTGGCCCCCCAAAAAGCCAAGACCTGAACCCCATAGAGAATCTATGGGGAATCATGTCTCGTGCAGTTTATGCCGGCGGACGTCAATTTTCTTCGACTGACGAGTTGAAAAGAGCAATTGAAGATGCATGGTACAATGTAAGACCAGAAATATTGTTCAACCTCATAAACTCAATGCTGAACAGAGTATTTGAAACAGTCAAGGCAAATGGTCGTTCAATTTAAGCCATTGTAAAATTCATGCAATGTTTTTTAAGTCGTTCTTTAAACTTTTGAGACAAGCAAAATTCCATTTTGTTGAATATTTTTATTTCTGTTATGGTTTCATAAATAATATTTCCAGGAGTTTCTTTTAAGTGCTTTGTACAGCTAGTAATTAAAGCATTTGTATATACCTTCAATAGTCTTTTTTTCTTTTGAACAAAAACATGTTTCTTTAAACTTTTGAGACGCACCTTATCATTCGATCGAAAATGATAAGAAAGGAAAGAAGATAGTTTTTTTTTACATTTTCTAAATACAAGGTTCGAAAAAATCAATTTTTGATTTTAAAAAATGGGGGGTTAAAAAGTGCAGATGAAGGAATAAAAAAAAAAAAATAGATGAACCCAGGGCTTCCGCTACTTTCCTAGGGAGGCTTAATTTCTTGTTATATTATTAACGAGTTAAATTATCGATGTACAAAGCCAACCATAAACTTGTAACTGATTCTATGGGGAAATATTGCGCCAAGCCCAGGAATAAACAGAAAGATAAACACCCATGTCCTCGACAGGATTTGAACCCGCGACTCTCCCATCCGACAGCGACAAGACCTGCGCCTTAGCGCTCTCAGCCGCCGAGCCGGCATTTCTTATTTTACTCATCTCATTAATTACTTTAAAAATTTTTATTAATTTTTCTGTTTATTTAATTATTTCTCCTTAATTTTACATAACGCGTCAATGATAATAAATATTTTTTAAAAAAGTTTAATAAATGGATTTTACTCCTTTTATATGTAATTTATCAATAATAACGCTATTATGATCCCTTTATTTATTTAAAGTTGTCCGTTTTTATAGAAATTATAGATTTTTCACTTATTTTTACTGCCTACTTTAACCATCGTATCTTATGGGAAAGGGCAAAATCATCCACAAAATTAATGTGTCCTGGACATACCATCCTACGCTTCGCGCTGGTTTTCTCATTGAGTCAGCTATAGACCTTGCCCGACGAAAAAATCGCCACAAGAGGGAGACGGGTCGGTCAGCAAAAAGACTTCCGGTTTTACCAGATACTCAGCATGAGCATAGCGTCCGAGCGAATTCGAGAGTGATTTAAATTTAAGAAATGCCAAATAGTAGTGCAACAGTGCATTAGAAAAATTAATGGGAAAAATACGATATGGGAAAATTAATCGGCCGATTCTTTTCTTAAGAAAACGGAAGATGATAGGATCAATTTGTTTTACTTCCTTGGTTAACAAACTGTTCTAATACAAATTTTCTGTCTGAGATTCGGTTCTTTCGATTTTCACGAGATTCACAACGCCAATATGCATGGATCAATGCCGTAGATCAAAATAACTGGGTGCAAATTATTTATATACTAGAATTCTATCTGTCACATGACGAGTATCAATCGTACGGGTTGAAGGGTAAAGAAACGAAAGTGGGGCATCAATGGTTTTCAAAACTTAATATTCTGCAACAATATACTGTTTATCTGCATAAAACATTTTTCAGTTTATTTATTTAATTCACAACAATGGCTGACTGTGAGTATTATCTTACCACAACAATCCCTGGCTTTGGACTGACCAAGAGAATTATTTTTTTTTTTTTCAGTTTATTTATTTAATTATTAACAATGACTGAGTATTGTCTTAAACCACAGCAGTCCCTGGATTCGGACGGATTGTTGTAACTTTCTTTGTTGGCCTCGGACGGACCGACGGGCGGATAAGAGAATTATAATTTATATATATATAATTTTTTTTATGCCTCACAATCAGACCACCCCCCTGCCTTGAAAGAAAGAGCTCTTGAGAAAAAAGATTTGTTTCCCTCTCAAGAGGAAAAATAAAAAAAATAAAAAATAAAAAAAAGAGAAGATTTTATTCTAATGATATTAGGGGCGCGTTCGACATGTGCACACTAAATGCACCTAGTGACCTCCCTCAGAGCGAACGGTGAAAAAAGTTTAGTGCATTTTGTGTGTGTCATGAAAAACGGGAAAGAGCAGAAAGTGGGATGTTCACCTCACCTGTGCTATCATGAATAGTAAGCCTACTGCTCAAAATAAAACCCATCATAACATCTGCATTCATATAACACGCCGAAATCGATCATTACACAGTAGATTTCAATGTCATTTTAAACGATATACAGATTTCAATTATTTTATTATACCTGTTGGCTCTTTAACGGTAACTATCGCTACATCTGTCGAACTATCTATCGCTACATTTCAAGCTCTAGGGCAGCGCCATCTTGCAACGCACTAAACGACTCTGGGATCCTAACCTAGGATCATTTGGTGCGCGCACGAAACGCCCGGTAGTGCGCGCACTCGCGATGACGAACACGCGCGAGTTCCATGACGAATACGTTAGTGCGTTTAGTGGACGCACAAAGGCGTTTAGTGCGCGATGTCGAACGCGCCCGATATTTTCTATGTAATAAAAATGTTCATTCCATCTCAGAATAATTTCTATTATCCATTTTAAACTTAAGAGAGAATATTTTTTTCTCTTGTTTAGCTCCACAAGCCAATAATAAAGGCTTGGATTGAAGGAAGACTGAGGAAGATAATTCCTCATCCAAATTTCACCACAAAAAGTAAGGCATAAATGGCTAGATGTTCTGTATCGTATATTACAGCCATTCATTAAGTGGCCTACCCCTGCCAAAGGAATTTGCCTAAAAATTTTCAGAAACCAAAATATAAAAATATAAAATGCATTATCGAGTGCTCTGAAGTGTAGATTCCTTGTCTCCTTTTGTAACGATAAAATTGTGCGGCACTATGTACTACATAGAGGCAGGAGCAGGCTAGTCTAGAGCTGAGAAGCTCACAACAGGAAGCACTGTTGCTCGCGGAAGTGCTCGTCTGCTTATTTTCAAAATGGCGGTTTGTTTACTATTGGGCAAGGTCTATAGATATCATTGAAGTTTTCGTACGAAAACGAACCAAACTGACGTCACTTCCGTTAAAGTTAGATGATTCTCGTGCGTTAAAATTTTTTTCAATGTTGTTGTTAAGTATCTTTTGGGTACGAGATGTTTAGTTTTCGCTTTAATGAGCAATCGACGGATTATGTTACACTGGAGATATCACCTGATAAAATTATTCTGTTTTTATTTTAATTATAGGGAAGTACATCATTATATTGCAGATATTTAAATACCGATGCGGTTGTCGGGTATTAAATTTTGTACGGGGCTTTAAACGGGATATTAATGAATTAGAAAAAAAATGTGTAAATTACACTTAATCTGCTTTTATGCAAAATTGTTTGCGATTATATGACTCAAACGTGTACTTATCGCCTATTTAATTAAGAAGGAATTGGGTGAGTCTAATCATTAATCAGCATGGGAGGGGGGGGGGGGATGAGAAGGACCTAACTAACTTAGAAAACGGACTCGTTGTTGGTTCTCGTCTAGCTGAATCCATGATCGAACTCATTGGATTCTCGAAAGGGGCAAAATGATCCACAGTTTTTGTTTAAAGACCGCCGTCGTTTAAAACGAGAAGACATCATGCAGAAAACGACGGCGGAGCTGTCCGCCATTCCCAAACAGGCCTTCCAAAGATGCTGCCAACAATGGCGGGAACGGTGGAAGAAGTGTGCGCAGTCCCAAGGAGAGTACTTTGAAGAGGATTAATGTTTAAATCCTACAGGTGAATAACTTTTAATTTTCCGGCCAAAGGTCGGATACTTTTTGTACACACTTCGTATATCAACAGCTTGAAATGATGGGTCAAGAATGAATATGACTAAAATAAATGGTAGTTAAAGTTGGTTCAATGGTACGTGTTGTAATGGCACTGGTATAGTACCATTGGTAACTTTCAATGCTAAGATATGGCATGAAATACAGGGCAAGTCAAAATGATGGACCCGATTTCAGAAGTTTACTTTGTGAATTTAATACTCTGCGCTGGCTCTTCATTAAATACAATCAAGGAAACCTTCAACCCAGTCCTGAATAGACTCTTACATTGGAATACAATCAACCTTATGTTCCTAAATCTCGATAAAACTTTATACGTCAATGTAACAAAAAGCTCGAAAAGAATGAATCTTCACTAAACTACAACTCCCAAAAGATTAACTCGACCAATACTTTTAAATACCTAGGTAACCACTTAAGTCATAACCTCTCCTGGGACGCCCACATTAATGCTTTAGCTTCTACACTGTGACGTACCAGGTAAGCTGGTAGTCACGTGTGTCCGGGGAGAGGGGGAATTGCATGGAAAGAAAATTTACTTACTTGAGGTTTGGGGATTTAGGTGCTGTATATCGTGATCATGTAATATTAGGGGGCTAGTGTAGTCAGAGCAGCGTCTGTTCGTTGTATTATTTATCTGAGAGCTGCCGTTTTTAATTTAGTAATGTGAATTTTGGGTGGAATAAATTGTCAGTAAGAGTTGTTTGGTATTTACTTTGGCTATTGTTTATCAGTATTAAAATGTTTAGTGATTCCCAAGTATTGTTGTGAGAAGTGTGTGTGAGTATTGTTAACGTTGTTAATTGTTAGTGTTTCGAGATGATCGTTACTGCCTCTAATAAGCATTGTTGAAAACATGTTCGGAGAATGGGTGTTTGTATGCAAATTTCGTTTGTTGCGTAGAGTTGTGATTGTGTTTGTTGTTTTATTTATTTTTTTTGAGCATTCCAGCGTCGGCCTCTGCTCATTGTAGACGTACATATGGAGGAAAGAAAAATGGAACGTACTAATACGAACGCGATGGCAGAAGTCGAACTGGAGTATTTTGTACTACTTAACTGTTTGTAAGTTTATTTAATTAATGTTCTTAAGCAATTTTGTTAAACTAATTAGTTAAATGAGTTCTAGTATGGTTGCAAGAGCAAACGAACGGCCGTAAGAGATGCAAGTTGGAGACGCAACAGCACCAGAGTACTAAAAGAGAACGAGTCATGTCCAGAAGGATGAGTAAACAACCGCAAGGGATTGCACAGCCATGCCCAGTGAGAAAGGACAACGAAAGAGTATCAAGTTCCCGGGTGAGTTCTGTCTACCCTAACTGTTTAAACGACGTAAGAAGCAACGGTTTGCGCGAGCATTAAGAGGAAAAAGAATTAGCTGTGTCCTTGGAGCCTCCCACCGGGGGTCACGTGACTAAAACATTCCTACGCACCACCGTGTTGTCCTTCTTGAAATGGTTATAAGGAAAACGAAGAGTAACTTGTCCACCCAAGAATTGTAATTTTTGCACCTTGTTAACTTTAATCTGTCAGTTAGTAAAACTAGCTTTTTAGGTTAGTTTGGACATATGCCTGCAAATTATACCGGAATTAGGAGGTAGTCAGAGACTAGTAGCAAAAAGGGGAGCGCGTAATGAGAACACCAGCTAACGCACCGTGTGAATTAATGCCACGTGTTGCGAGTTTTAATGCTGTGATGTTTTTGCAGCTCGTCAGTGGACGTCAGAACTCTCGGTTTACTCCCACCATGAGGGGTTTCAGTGCCTCTCCTCTTATTGTCTTTAAAAAAGAGGTACGTTGCGCGAACCTGCGCTGGGAACGTTTCGGAATACTTGATTCGGGGGAGTAAACACAGGCCTAGGAAACCTGACAGTGCTGACTGGGGCAATGTTTCCCCCCCCCCCTTTACTCAGTTCTGTATAACATAGTGGCTACTGCAGTTTCATGGCATATTGTCTCATGTCCGGGCTGTCCAACGGATTATGTAAACTCATTGGTTATCACTTGTGATTGTTTAGTAATTATAGTTAATCTGTTTATGTCCCCGGGGGCCGCATTGATTTTTTTTTTTTTTTTTTTTATGTATTTTAAATAATTGATTGTTTAGAATACGTGATGTACCTTGTGTTGTGTCTAAAAGGAATAAAGCCTGAAGTGAGATTAACGGTCAACCTAAGTCCTTGTGTTTATTTTACTGGCCCGAACCTTTGATTGCACCACGCTCAGGTTGATTCTTCCAAGTTTTGTGTTCATGCACGCAAATTAGAGTGTGGGGTCGTCACAACACTAAACCAAAGCTTAGGCCTTTTCTCCCGTCTTCATTTCTTACCCCCCAAAATCCTCGCTTTCCTGTGGTCTTCAATTTTTGGGTTGAACCACCAAATCTAATTTACTACGTCTACACAGATTAAAAAAATGGTTTGTACGTACCTTATTAAAACTACGTAAACCTACCCCCGCCTCTCACCTTTTTAATTCTGTGAGCATAACCCCAATACACCAACTCTAACATTATAGCCTAACAGTTTTCATATATAAAGCAATTAACAACATTATAATTACATCTCTCCCCCAACCTTTATTTACAACCATTAGAACACCCCCCCCCCCTACAACACCCGACAAAGAAATTCCTTCCCAATCGCCCATATTAGACGTGACCATCAGCTCAAGAGCATCTCTATCGCCGGCAACAGACTTTGGTCCACTTTACCCCCAGATCTCCATTCGTCACCAAGCACAAATATTTTCAAATCCCGTCTAAAGATATGAACATATTTTAAATCCTCTCTACACCTCCACCTAACTAACTCCTGCCCCTCACCATTCCCCTCTCCTTTTTAAAACTAGTTTATAAATCATCAAATATTGTATCTTTGTTCCCCATCCACGGACCTACCTCGTCGGCCCCTACCATACTGGCCCTGGATGGACGACTTGTATCTCCCTTTAGATTAAATAAATAAATAAATAAATAAATAAATAAATCTAATGAACATATGGTATTGTGAGACATGTGCTACGAAAGGTAAAAGTTTACTTCAAACACATCACATCAAAAAAAAAGAAGTAGGAAAATGCCGAAAAAAAATAGGAAAATATCTATGTGAAGTAGGTAATTAAATAGTGGCGTAAGTCTGTAATAAAATACCTATGGAGTATTGTTTTCCGTTTTTTGTTTATTTACACATCACATCACAGGTGTTCTATGTGAGCGCCTTGCGTAACCTGACAGACATCAAGCCGACAGTCTATTTCCTGCCAAAACTTTTGTAGCATATAGCGGTCATCTAGTGTTGCTGGCAGTGGTGGTACGTACACATGATTCTTTACAAACCCCCACAGGAAGAAATCACATGGGATCAAGCACACAGAACGATCACCCTCCAGTCAACGCCATTATCTTTAATCGCTCGCTGCTGGCCCTTAGCGGTAGAAAGTGAAAACACTGCGTGGAAACTAAACTGTGAAAGTTAAACTTTCGAAGCACTTTCTCACATTGCGATACATTCATTAGATATCGCAAATAAATGTCTGAGATCGGGTCCCATCATGTTAACTTGTCCTATATATCAAACGACTTGAAATGAAGTGTTATGAATGAATATAACGTAAAATTATTGAGTGGAAATATTGGTTCAATGGTATGCGTTGTAATGGTACCATTATGGTACCATTGGAAACTTTCAATTCTAAGATAAGGCATGTAATATATCAAACGACCTGTAATATAACATAAAAATAATGATTCCTAAAATTGGTTCACTTGCACGCCTTTAATGGTACTTTCAATGCATGTAATTACTTACGCCTAACATCATCAATAGCTAATTTTTGTTAGGCAAATTGTTATCAATAGCTGGTAGCCAATCGCTCGCCTCAACACTACATGCTTTCGTAGAAACGCTTTAGCAAATAGAAATAATAGACCTTTAACAGTTCGCTTCAACAATTGAAGCTCTTTCATTAAATAAGAATTCTTACAAATTAAAGGATTCTCATATGTTCGAGTATACAGAGAATTATACTCTCTCTATTTAACCTTTCGGGTATTTTTATTCATTTTGAATTACACATTTCCGTTAGAAGTACGCCTTGCCCAAGATGATCTAGAACAAGGTGGGGATCAGTTTGTCGGAAGTGATAAAAATTGTCTTACTGCGCAAGCGTATTTTGACGTCACTGGATGACATCGAAACCAATACCTGCTAAATCGAAACCTGAACAGAAACTAAAACATGGCGGCAATGAAAGCAGTCGTGCGATAGCAACACTTGACGACTCGTTCATTTCCTTCACAATTCTCATTCATTATACTATATATTTTAATTAAATAATAATGCCATTATAAGGAGGGACTTACGTAATTTATAATTACTGTAAAATGTACTTACGTATTATCTTTTTAATGTGAACACAGGGTTAATGTTAACTATCCGCACATCGCGGATGACTGATCATGCGACCAAGGTAAGTGAAATTTATTGTGACTAAATAGAAAAAGGGTTATATATCAGTTCGTTAGAAGGGGAGGTAGTGTCTTTAAAATATAAAATCATTTACCTTGGTCTTATGATCAGTCATCGCGCGATGTGCGGATAGTTAAGCGAACACAGAGACAAGGACGATAACGTATTTCTCGTTATCATTAGGCCTAGTTATCATTCCTCGTTAAGATTTCGTAATTGATTCGTCGGAACCAACGAGATTAATATAATTAGAGTGGAAATTAACTGGTTATCAGCGCCCCCACTATGAAGTCGTGGTAACTAGCGTCAGCCATTACTGTTGAGGTATAAGACATATGCAAGACTAAAGGGCCGTTCACACTCACGCGGCAACGCGTCCGTCTTTGCCGATGAGAGGACGGACGCATCGTTGTTCCCACTGACGCGTCATGTGCCGGAGCGTGGCCGACACGATAGATCGGCTACGGCAGGAGAGTCTCTCTGAGAGACATGGCGGTTACCAGTCTCTCTCGCATTACATTAGGCGCATTCGGCAGCACTCAGATCTGACTCAGATCTGAGAGAACAGCGTTCGGCGAGCACTTTGCTACTTCCGCCTGAGAAGAAAACGTGTTCGGCACGCAACGAATCTGTCAGATTCTGAGCTCAGACGCTCAGCAAGCTTTTCTTTTTCTGAGTGCTCAGATAGAATATGGCGGCACTCACTGCGATGCGAAGCTATCAAAAAAGCTACGAGAGCCAAATCATGGCGATGCCCAGTGTACCCTTTCCTCCCTGGCCTTATGGTATACTCTTCTCGTGATCGAATATTAATCATGCTGAGTTGTTCATTTGATGCAGATTTTTATTTCATATACACTAAAATTAGTAAAACCGCCGTTTCTTCTCAATATTTGTAAGTCGGTAAAGCCATTTCTTTCTGAGATAAAAGCGCGTTCGGCAACAGTCATTCAGACGCTCAGAAAAGCAGTCAGATACCACGTGACAGTTCTCTCAGATCTGAGCCAGATCTGAGTGCCGCCGAATGCGCCTATTGTTCGCAGTCATAATTTGTTGTGAAAGCATGGCTGTAAAATCAAAATACAAGCGCTTAATAACCTTATCCTATTTATATTCACGTGTGCATATTTTTCTGCCTATAAAGAAGTTTAGAAAAGCTATAGGAATAAACTTTTGAACTATCGCTGATCATCACGATGTTATCGAAGCTATCGAACTGGCGACCGATCGTGTTTAATTTTGCGATCTAACTTCTTAAAAGAAATTAAATATATTCAGAATCGTTCCTATAAATCAACGAATCCTTTTAATTAATTAAAACAGCATATAATCAAAATATTTCTCCATTTAAAAAGCATTTCTCTATAGATTATCTAGGCCAGCAGAGACAATTTTATCGTCGGCCATTTTCCTTTCCTCCCTTGCTCGACTGCGATTGGATAAAGGCCGTCCGTCAGTTGAGAAAAGTTGAACATTTTTCAATGCTATCCGGCAGAGGCAATTTTCAATGCATTCACGGAAGTGAATAAACTGCACATGCGCAGTAATGTCCGTCGCCATCTGTCCGTCACTTGACCGACTAGTGTGAATGGACCTTAAAGGTGCGTTCCCATGGGTCTACGACAATTGGGTGGATGACAATTGGGTGAACGACAATTCGGTGGACGCGACAATTAGGTGAACGACGATTCGGTGGACGACGATTCGGTGGACGACGATTTGGTGAACGTCAATTTGGTGGACGACAATTGGGTGGACGCGACAGTTGGGTGGACGTCAATTGGGTGGACGCGACA
>JAHWFO010106485.1:48259-62021 GCA_023313115.1 Rhysida immarginata
TTGACGTCCACCCAATTGTCGCGTCCACCCAATTGACGTCCACCCAACTGTCGCGTCCACCCAACTGTCGCGTCCACCCAATCGACGTCCATCCAATTGTCGCGTCCACCCAATTGACGTCCACCGAATTGACGTCCACCGAATCGTCGTTCACCGAATCGTCGTCCACCGAATCGTCGTTCACCGAATTGTCGCGTCCACCGAATTGACGTTCACCCAATTGTCGCGTCCACCGAATTGTCGTTCACCCAAATGTCGTCCACCGAATTGTCATCCACCCAATTGTCGGGCTCCCCGTTCCCATAGCTCGCTTGGAGCGTGAAGCTTTAGCTTTAAGCGTATTGCGTGTGATTTTTCAAGCTCAAGCTATCCTAAACACCAAGCTGATATGCGCTAGTTGCGTGAAGCAAGAGGATTTTCAAGCTGCTTTTTGCTTCAAGCGTACATCTAGCTCAGTTTGATTTTAAAGCAACTTGCTGCTTGGAAATGACCGAGGCACATGCGCACTACACAAATTTCCCTGATGACTGCAATGGATGCGTGAATATAAAGGAGAAAAGGGAAGGAAGAATTCCGCGATTTGTATTCATGATTTCTTTGCAGAAAATCTTCATTTTATTATTACTTCTTCTTTGAGTATTATAGTATGGTTTTAAAAATTTTTATTAATAATTTATTAATATTTATTTATTTTATTTTATTTACTTAATTTAATTTATTTATTATTTTATTAATTTATTTATTTTATTTATTATTTATTTGTTTATTTATTTTATTACATTTAATTGAGCTTATTTTATATAAGTTTTAATTTATTATTTTATATTTCTTTTTATTTTATTATCATTTTATTTTAATTTATTTTATTATATTCATTTATTATACAGAGTCGAGTCAATGAATATAAATATTTTACTGAATTATGACCGCCACGGTTATGCGAGTAAATACGGTTGTGCTCATTCACACGGGGGGGGGGGGGATAAACCTGCCTGTTGGAAGATATATAAAGGTGATTTGAGAGGAACATTTCGTGCGTTTGCATTGCTGTATAAACATTGGATTTTAGACCAGTGGAAAAAGGTTGCATTTTCCTTTGAGTCGCATTTTCTACTGCATCGTATCGATGGGCACTCGCGTATCCGCCGGGAGACATCCGAATACAAACTGCCCGAAACCATTGTTGGGCGGCAACAAGCTGGAGGAGACCATGTAATGGTCTGGGGCATATTTTCGTGGCATGTTTTGGGTCCATTACTGGAAGGTACCATCAATAGTTGTGCACATTTATCCATCGTTGCCGACCAGGTGCATCCCTACATGGCAACTGTGCATCCTGCGAATGATGGCATCTTTCAACAGGATAATGCCACATGCCACTTGGCCAAAATTTGCCGCGCATGGTTCGAGGAGCATGAGGATGAATTCCACTTACTATCCTGGCCTCCAAACTTCCCAGATCTTAATCTTTGCGAGGATATGTGGGAACATCTGGATTGACACGTCAGGCTGCGAGACCCTCCACCACGGAATCCTCATGAGTTTGTGATGCTCTGCTGTTCGCATGAACACAGATACCTGTTGCCACCTTCCAAGCACTCATTGATCTATGCCCCTCGCCTAGCTGCTGTTTTGACTGCAAAAAGAGGCTATTCGGATTGTTATGTATGTGGTTATAATTCAGTGACTCAATCCTGTATATAATATTCATTAATTTAATTTTATTCCATTTAATTTTTATTGAATTTATTATATTTATTTTTATTTTATTAGTCTTTTTATTAATTTATGTATTATTTTAATTTATTTATTACTTAAGTTTATTTATTTAATAGGTTTGTTTATTTAAATTTTATTTGTTTATTTATTTTATTTTATTTATTTATTCCATTTTTTGCAGCCTCATCGAAAATAAAAATAAATATCACGTTTTGCTAAATTGGAAATATTTTACCCGTTTTTACAAAATTTATTTATTTATTTATTTATTTATTTATTTATTTATTTACAATAACAGAACAATAAATTGGCAATAATCATAATACAACAATATAAAAGAAAAATAAAATAAATTCAGTAATTTTTGTATCAAAATACTTTTTAGATTAATTAGCAATAGCTTTTTAAAATTAAATTCCTTTTCAGTAACAACTAACGTTTTCGTGCATTGAAGGCGCCATGTTTTTTGAAATTCACGCCTGCGATTTCTCGCGAGACACGTTAGATATGGGATAGCTTCAACCATGGCCCCCTCTAACGTAGAGGGGGCCATGCTTCAACGCTAGCTTGGCTTTTCAAGCTGAACTTTTCAAGCCATATTTTTCTAGCGAGTAGAATTTGCTTCAGAGCTCAAGCTTCGCTTTAAAGCTCAAGCGAGCTATGGAAACGCACCTTAATGCAAGCTGTAGCTAATAAGATGCATTTCCTTTCTTTGGATTTTATTCTAGCTTATTATTATAATTATTTAGCGATGTAGTGACATTTACGAGGATGCCTTACGCTTGCTCGGCGTTCAATTGTTCGAATAAGAGAGAAAAACGATCGGATATCACATTTAACAAGTAATTAGGCCTAGCCCAGATTAATAAAAGCAAGAACAGATGATGTAGGCCTTCATATGTTCTTGATAAAAGCTAAGGTTAGCCTATCTTGTTCATTCTAGCCTGTATTCTGAGTTCCTGATTAGATTAGCCGTTAATACTTACGGAAAATAAAGATAAAACTTAACGACATGTTAACGCACTAGCACCATATACTTTCAATCAGTATAATATCTTATATTTCATCTTATCTTTTCTTTCCTATTTTTCATCATTATTTCGAACAGCTGAGGTAGGCGAACCATTAAAACCCCTCACAGACCATCTAATAATTTATTCTTTAAAAAAGAATTCTCGCCTTAGGAAAGTTAGTCCCAGCCGGTGAACTAGGTAACTGCTCTAACCAAGCCCTAAGGTCATGTAAATAGCGAAATGCTTTCATTGCCGCAGTGGCGCAATTGGTTAGCGCGTTGGCGGTCCGAGCCAAAGGCTCCTGGTTCGATCCCGGGCTGTGGAATTTTCTTTCCTATTTTTCATCATAATATCTTATGCAGACTCCGATTCATCATCGCTAAAAAGCTGGTTACCCGAACCGCTACGCGTAAATTGACATTTTAGGCCAAGTTCTTTAATGTAGCGGGCTTAAGATGTCCGGATAACGAACGTTTAAGCTACGGATAAATCGGAATTTGCATAAGAAGCTATATGGAGCTAGTGCGTTAACATTTCGTTAAGTTTTATTTTCCGTAAGTGTTAACGAATCCTCAATCAGTATGAGCCTTGGTATACTAAAGTACACTTATACCAATAGCATTTATACTCTTCCCACCCCGAGAGCAAAATTTCGATTGTACATTTGTTTAATATGTAAATACTTAATTTGCCACCTTAACTGTATCTTAACAAGAAATTAATCCTCCCGAGGAAGGTAGCGGAAGCCCTGAGATCATCTATTTACCCTTTTATTTCACGTTTTAACCCCCCTCTCAATTTTTTATTTTATTTTAATTGATTGTAATCCTATACGTCCATTCAGGGCCTATATGGCCGGAGGCCGACGAGTTGGGTCCCTGGATCGACCTGTAAGATGGTCGCAGCAGCCGGGGAGGGAGCGGGGTGAAGATCGTATCTCACTGATGGTCGCCCATCCAGTGACTAGCGGTGCCTGATGTTGCTTAACTTCCCTGAAGTTGTGTGTTCAGTGGAAGCCCGCCAGGTCACGGCCTCCCCCCTGGAGTCTCGGCAGCGACAGTCTACAGAGTCAGGAAGGAGCTGAAGAAGGAAGGCAAAGTGTCAACACCGAACAAGTCTGTGAAACGAAATGTCGTTACAGATTCTTTCAGCAAGTATGACGATTTTGATAAATCAGCCATTCGATTAAAAGTACACCACTATTTTTTCCGTAACGAATGCCCCACATTAAACAGTCTGGTGAGATACGTAAACGCCGATGACGACTTACCAACCATATCGCGAGCAACACTCCATCGCTTGCTCTTACATCTCGGGTTCACGTTTGAGAGAAGCCATCGTGATTCTATGTCGATGGAAAGAAATAATATTATTTTAAAAAGTCTTTCTTTTCTTCATCCATGGAAATATAATAAAGCACTTTAAAAACCACCAATGTATCTTAAAATTATTTTTATTTACACCTTGTATGTTTTTTTGTCAAATTGCACCACAGGGAAGGAGCACTTCTCTATCTGAGGTTTTATTGAGTAATACGAGATTTCAACAGCAATCAATTGTCTTTATTTACACTTCGTATCAAAAGCTTAACAACAATCATTATGCTAATTAACAGAGAAATGAAAGAGATGGTCGAGTTTGCACGAAGAAGATTAAAATATTTTAAAAATTACTTTAAAAAACGATATCTGACAGATACCGTTCGACTTTTCTATCTATGCGATTATAATTGGATTATAGGAAGGTCTAATATAATATAAATTTAGTACTAGTCTAACGGCGGAAGGATACGATGTTGTGCACTATGGTAAGCGACCTAATTCCGTGACGTCACTCAACTGAAGCATAGCCAACTAAAAATACAAGTTGAGACGAGGTATAGATTACCTTGCGCCTTGCCTTAGCACTCCAGAGGTGGCGCGGGTTTTGTAACACGGATGGTGGTGCGCGGTCTATGAGACCGCATTTTGAAAAAAAAAGTTTAACGTTCAAAAATGAAATTCGTGAATCTTTTTTATCTATCACTTAATTTACCTCATTATTAATGGAAAACCTCAAAATCTTTTCAGTATTATCTAAAAAACGCAACTTTTAGAAAGAAATTTAAAAACCCTTCTTTTCTCCTCAAAATTAGACATGAATAAATCTGGAAAGGCATTTATAAAAATAAAATAGTTGAAAATTGACATTTTGCACTATTTTTACCTTTCATACATATTGTATATCAACACGGTTTCTAGTTCTTTCAAACACTCTGAGAATGACTAAATCTTTAAAGGCTCACTTAAATTACTTATCAATCACCACACGAGTCAGTACCATTTCTGAATCTTAATACAAATGTTTCACTTACAGTTGCTCAGTATCAGATTATCCATAGAACTGCAATCACTTGTATTCCACCTTTGAGCACTTAACACATTCAATAAACAGGCCATTAAACTTCACTGATCACTTATTATTTATCACATTGAAGCACAAAAACATACGTTGGAAGGATCCGGATCAATCAATGAGTGAGTCTGCTTCTAATACTATGGTACTGATTAAAGACTGCCGACCTCGAAGACTACATCGAGGTCTTTTTCCTAGTTGACGTCATTTTTAATGCTGTTAAAAAAAAGTCAAACATTCAAATCGAGTGACGCATCACTCTCGTCAGATGGCACACTATCCTGTTAATGATCCGTGCTTCATTTAGTCGTGTAACAACTGAAGGTTCCTGTATAACAGCAAATTTCTGAACGAGCTCATTATCTAGATTAGAACCAAAAATAGCTGATTCAGGAAATATTTACAGTTTAGTTCCAATAGCAGTTTTTTTCTTATCATTATAACAGATAATGAGCTTGAAGAATTGAATGATGAGTATAAGTTGCTTCAAGTTATATAAGAATTCGGTAGAGTGACGCAAACTTTTAAAAATGATCCTGAAAGGTTTTTGATCAATAATAGCTTGCCATAAAGGCTTTATTGTCTTTGCCTCACTCTACCGCTGCTGTTGAGAGAGTTTTCTCAACTCCATCTTATAAAAACAGACCTTAGAAATAAGCTTCTTGTTTCCACATGCAATGCTGTGCTATTAATCAAAGAATTGCTACTTGCATTAAGCACATGTTTTAATTACAAAGTGCCAAAAACAATGACACGGGGGAGGGGGGGGGTCTTGTAACACGTTACGGCCCCTCCCAGGGCCGCCCGGGCGCCTCAAGTAAAGCGTTATGTAATATTAAAAGCTTTGCGTTCTCTTACAGAAAGAGATACAAAGGAAGAATGCCAGGCCATGGAAACAATTCTAAATAGTCTTGAGTTCTTAAAAAATGTCAATTTTAGAAATTATTTGCATTATTCTGCATTTATGAGTACCTTTTAATATGTTTGATTTTAAATAAATTCATGTTCAAAGTTTTTTTCCGAGTCTGATAATTCCTTCATACTTTTCCAATAAAAATAAAACTGTCTCCCAAAATCGGCCTCGTACACCTTAACTTTCGTCGCGACTCTGCGCCACTAAACGGCGGTTTCCGGCAATAGTCCTGTGAGACGCTGAGACTATCAGCATAGGGCGAAGGGCGATTTCGTTCTCATCACAACAATCCAGTAGTCAACCCACGTTTTATTTTATTAATTAGAATTTTGTTAGTTGCCAGGCTATTATTGTAGTATGAGTAATCAAAATTGCTCTGTTATGGGCTGTAGCAATACCTACAAAAATACGGGTTCTTCACAGCCCAAAATACGCTCGTTCTCTAATGCCGTGTCTGACGATCGAGATGCTTCCTCATATTGACAGTATCGTTCTTGCTTGTTGTGCGCTAGCAAACCTTCAGAGTCCCATTATACAGGAAAAGCAGGCCTGAGTCTGTGGAAACATGTGTTTTCTTTTTGAATAATAATTTTAAATTTCTTTTCATACAACATGATCTAGAGTTACGATGCTTCGAAGCAAAAATTTGTAATTCACCGCTTCCGTCGTTGTATCTGAGAAACAATGATGGACAAGGTGAATTACAAACTTTTGCTTCGAAGCATCGTAATTCTCAGATCATGAAATTTTTTTTTCCCCTGAGTGGATGCCCCCTTACCGTGGGTCAGGGGTTTGGGTGCTTCAGGGGTTCTGTGAGTTATGCTGGTTGTAGCACTGCTACTTTAGGGTCACCCTTACCAGAACGGTCATGGTTGAGAAGCAAGGTTGTTAGAAAGAGAAGTGAGACGAAGAGTAACCAAACAAACATATCTCATGTTGTTGACGAATGAGAGAAAGTATGAGGTTTTTTTTTCATATGTTGTATGAAAAGAAATTTAAAATTATTATTCAGTATGAATTTATCACAACGTATCTTATTTACCGTACTATATTTTTTTTTTAATTGGCTAACAGACTAATAAATTATGAACTATTTTTGTAACTGTTTCAGCTTCTCTTTTTAATAGTTTCACAGTCTTTATAAATGTTGAGATATAGTGTGATTCCTCCTTAACATAAATGCCAAAATAAAGAATTTTTTTTTTTATTTATTTACTTGTAATTTTGCAAGCAACAGGCTATGACAGCTTACAAGAATAAAAATTATAAATAGTAGAATATAAAAAATAATACGTATAATATTATTAAATATAAACAAGGAAAATGGTCATACTTTTTCAAAATGATTTTTAACATAGTAATTATAATTTTAAAAAATATAAATCAATAAAAATTGTAAATTATACAGTAATACAAAGAATAAACGTAAAAATATTAATAATAATTCTCTGAAGAATTGTGTATGAAAAATTGGCAAGAAGCCGCATCGTAACACAACATTGCAATCCATTTTACTATTTGCTATAGCGCATTCAGCCTCTCTCTCCCAGGAGAACTTACAAATTCGCCGCTATGAGCGCTGAAACTAGAAAAACGGTGCTGCCATCTGAGAGGCGTACGAGGCCTATTGCGTTTTTGTGAAATCTTCTACTCTTTTTGCAAAATCTATTACGTTTTGGCGGGACTGTCTATTACCATTTTCAGGTGCAGTGAAACAACTGATGTTACCCTTGAAAAACCGGGAAAGAAAGGCGAAACCGGTCGGGATTGCTAAATTCCGACACAATTGTACAATAAAGTAACAATGAACATTATTAAAAAAGACAGTACAGAGAACCCTAATTTTATGAATTAAAATATTTCCTTCGCCTTGTTCGCCCTTTCCCCGTATCTTATCAGTTTTCTACTTAGCAGCAGGGTGACCAGATTGGGCGATAAACCACAAATTGGGCGTTTTTTAATGGCCATTTGCGCCTAAAACTTGATTTGTGCGCTTTGCGGTTTTTTTTTGCGAATAAATCAAAAGCATGCGACTTTTGGGCGAATCATGATGAATTTGGGCTATTTGTGCGTTTTTTGTTCAGATGACGCTTTGGTAGCAGGCAGTATCAGTCATGAGATAAGTCTAAAACTCATACGTCATACAGGCTGACGTGTAGCCAATGAGATAGGCCCCGGCGCGGAAAAGTCACCTGACAATACTAGTCCGAGTAACAATGTAACCCTCATTGTTTTCATGTTGGATTTTAACAATTGATATTTTTTCGTTTGTTGGAAAGAATGAACGTTGGATTGTTGGCCGGACTACTATGATCAGGTGACTTTTCCGCGCCGGGGCCTGTTTTTCTCGTTGGCTACGGGCTGACGTCATATTATATTATCCAAGTCCACATATAATAAAAATATTACTGTTATATTGTCATATGCCGCACAAAATGTGATCAAACAAAACAAACTACTATACATTATATATAGGTGATCATGATCATGAATAGTTTATAGTATACAGGGTGATTTACATCGAATGTAAAATACTTAAAGGGGGTATTATAGAGGTTACGATAAACACAAAACGTCCTATGAACATGGGTTCAAATATGAACGATAACTGAGATATGAACAGAAATAAAAATGCCGCCACCAAGATCAACAAGTTATAATAACTCAGATTCTGTTAAGCTTAGATTAATGACATTTGGAGGAATAACAGAGTACATAGGACTGTGTATACCTTTAAAATTTGATCTAATTCTAACAAGAAGTTTCCAAGTTACTCATACAACATCATAATACGTACGTGTTCACTTGTGAGTACTGACTAGCACTTGTCACAATTTTGACTGTGTAACTCGGAAACTTCTCGTTGGAATTCAATCAAATTTTAACGGTATACACAGTCTTATGTACCTTGTTATTCCCCCAAATTGCATTAATCTAGGCTTTACAGAACCTGAGTTATTAACTTGTTGATCTTGGTGGCGGCATTCTTATTTCTGTTCATATCTCAGTTATCGTTCATATTTGAACCCATGTTCATAGGACGTTTTGTGTTTATCTTAACCTCTATAATACCCCCTTTAAGTATTTTACATTCGATGTAAATCACCCTGTAGTTAGTTTAGCAACGTACTCGTACTGCACCACACGAAAAAGAACTAGAAATAAAACGATATTGACAGAAGCAATATTTAAAAAATGGGAAAATGGACAAAATATCCAAAAAAGTATCAGAAAGACTGGGAAAATGAAAAGGAGTTCAAAGGTAAGATAAAATAATATGGAACTTAATTAATGCTACAGTAGAAAGGGTATTTTCTGTTAAAACAAGACTAAAAAATCGTATGAGTCTCACTTCACTTGAGTCTATAATGATTATTAAGATTCATAACACTGTGATAAAAAATGTTGCAATGAATTTATACCTTCACAAACTATGTTATCCCAATATCTCAACAATATATGCAAGTAAAAATAACAAAGATCAAGAAGATGGTAAAGAAAATGAATTGTTTACTGTTGTTGAAATATTTGAAGAAATTGGATTATAAGTTTAAAAAAATTTCAAATAAAAAATTTTTTTTTAATTTTTTGTTTTAATTAAGTTTAATTTTTTTTAATTTCTTTTAATTTTTCAATTTTTTAAGAGAAGCGTTGTATTTATTTTTGGGCGATAATTTTGGGCGTTTTACAAATATTTTGGGCGTAATTTTTGCCAAACGAGGGCGCTTTTTAACAAGAGGTATCTGGTCACCCTGCTTAGCAGGAGTAAATGACTCATGTACTCTTGCACAAAGCCTTCACGGATTAAAATGGGGCCACAAGGTTTTTTGGCTTCGATCTTCATGCCAATCGACATTACTACATCATTCACTGAGGCGTTCGCGAATTCACGCCAATTCCGCTCGATTCACGGGAAAATTTCAAAGTAAATTCACTTTTTTCACCAGTGGAAAAAATGACTATTTCGAGAACGCACCTAATGTTTATTTTTCCCGAACCAATACCTATTTCTATTATTATTAGGAACGGATATTTATAAGAGAAAAGGACGAGACACAAAAACCCTGGAATGCAATAAATAGTTAATAAATACAACTGAAAAATAAAATAATAATTAACAAATAACAAAATAATTAATAAATATATAAGTAAAATCAAAATAAAACTAAAAAATCAAATAAAGAGCTGACGTTTCGGATAGAGCCTATCCTTTATCAAAGCAAAAAGGATAATTCTCTAAAAGCAAATAGAATATTAGAGAATTATCCTGAAGTTATCTTTTAACTCTGAAATTTATTACATTTTTTGGAATAGAGAAAATCAAGCTTTTTGCAAATGAAAGTATGAAGAGCATCAATATCCGGGGGATTAAGAGAGGGGAGGGAGTCATGCTGGGTAATAGACTGATAGAGGCTTGTGCAAATGCTGGAGCAATGGTTACTAAGGATAGGAAGGATGTTACGGGTAGAGTCAGAAACAGTGGAATGAATTTGGGACAGAGTGGCAGAGGGTAAGGGACCTAACTTCAGGATAATTCTCTAATATTCTATTTGCTTTAAGAGAATTATCCTTTTTGCTTTGATAAAGGATAGGCTCTATCCGAAACGTCAGCTCTTTATTTGATTTTTTAGTTTTATTTTGATTTTACTTATATATTTATTAATTATTTTGTTATTTGTTAATTATTATTTTATTTTTCAGTTGTATTTATTAACTATTTATTATTATTAGGGAAATAATAATAATAATAGGCACTGCCCGAACATATTTGAAAGTATTAGTCACATGTAGGAGGATATAACTCCTGATCTATTCTTGTATATAATTTAATCAAACAGTAATAATTAAGGAATATTATAACCAAATTTCACACCTCAATAAGGACGATTGTTGACAACTTGTGGGGTGTAATTTGTAATTCTAAAACTCTGCAACTTTATTCGACTACTGGCAGAGAGCTTAGGGGTGGTTTTCTTAGTTTTGTTGGCCCCTCATATTTAAATGTATTTTTATTTTATTTTTTTATTTTATTTTTTACAATCTCTCCAACCGCATGTTTATTCCTACGTTTAAAATTCAAACTCCCAATTAAAAAAAAAAAAAAGACAATATTTTGTCACCATCAAAAATTAAAAAAGAAAACCGTTAAGAGTCGTGATGAAAGTTGAAAAAATTGCATTTAAGGAAATGCACTAAAAAAATCGCACGTTTGCATGCTCAATTACTTAAGAACATCTTTCATTTGCGTGCCTCGATTAGATTTTTTAGTACTACGCGACAGTATCGACATTGAAAAATATCGACCATCGAATTTTCGATGTTCTTGAAGTTCTTATCTTAAACCGTCGATGTTTCATTTCGAAGTTCTTATCTTAAACCCTTTTGAATTCATTATCTATTAAACAACTCGTGTAAATTAAATTTACATTAAAAAAATCAATGTTACTATGTATTTGGCTCATGTAGTATATACACTAGGGTGATAGCTGTAATTTGGAAATGGATAAAATTTCTTTGTTCGGAGTCATGGCTGCAAGTCATTTGATCACGTGATCGAAGCACTTTCCGTATTTATTATTATTATTATTATTATTTTAAATGAGAAAGCGTTTCCTTATCAATAACGCCATAGCCTACCTACAAGTGATAAGAAATCTATATTTCTCGGAAGCCTTGGTAAAACTTACGGATTCTGTCATAGCCTACTATTATTTCTTTTGTGGAACAGTTACTATGATAAAATGAAGAAATTGGCTGCTATGAATTCACAGTGTTTTCCTCCCTATCAGTATATACAATGAAGGAGCTCCTATAAAATTAGCGACGGTGGACTATGTCACAACAAAGAAAAAATCCTTCCCGATTATACAATCGGGTGGGTTCGCTTCTAGTAAAATTATAATTATCAATAAAATTCTCCTAGATCCTCATCAATAAATAACATATTTTCTTATAGTATACATGAAAGAAAAGCAAGCGCCTATAAGTGTTTTAAAAATCTTCAGGAGCATAAAAAGCGTAAATTTTCTGAGTTTCGTAGATTTAGAACATAAATGAAGTGTTCACTGGTGAAAAGAAAATACCCTTTCTTACAAGTGAAATAGTTCAGCTTTCGTTCGCCATGACAATCAACAAAGCTCAAGGCCAAACAGTCCACGACCTGAGACTCTATTTGCCTATCATAAATAATTAATCTTTCAAATTTCACGCGGGTCATGAAAATATGTATAACCAAAATTAATAAAAGCATTTTACCTGATGGATAAATATTTAATTTTTCACTTTATATCCAGTTCGTATTCAACGAAAGAGATGCTCAAACAGATCGGTGAATCCCTCACAGTGTTGTTACAAAAGCTTTTCTAAAAATAAGACTTTTTGAGAAAAAAAAACTAACATTTTGCCCCAAAACTTAACACCCACTACCACTACAATCAAAATCCTGATATAGTAATGCTGTTTTAATAAAATTTACATATAACTTTTAAAATTAAATATTTTTATTGATTTATCATCAAACTGCAATATATATTATAATCATAAAACAACAATACCATATCAGATAAGAACATATGCTACAAGAATTATTGTAACCAAACAAAAAGTGATGAAACCTAACACACATACCCAAAAAAAGTCCGAAATGATCCTGATAAGAAAGCTCGTACAGAACTGTACTAACACAGATCCTTCAAGGTCTTTCTTCCACACACAACTGATCGTTTCCTCACACACAAAGCAGTAACCAGTCGAAATGAACGTTTCTTGGAAATAAAATGAAAAAGATAAAATAGATACCAGAGAAAAGAGAGAACCCTCTTCCCTGTAGATACTTTTCAGAAAACCCAAGTGAAACGTTAGTTTTTAACAATATGTACCTAATAACATTTTTATTTGATACATTATTATTATTATTATTATTATTATTATTATTATTATTATTATTATTATTATTATTTGAATTAACATTTCAGTTAAAATAATTTGAAGTTATTGACGATAACAACTATGCTTAAATGGCAAACAAAAAACAAACTATTTGTCATTGAGATGTAATGATAGTATTAGATCTCGATGCTTTTGTTCAGTTAGTTCATATATTGATCTGTAATTAGCTAAAAATAAATAATTGTATTAGCAGCTGGTTTTTGAAATCCGATCTTAAGATTGGAAAGCATTTTATTAATTAATGGCACTAACCCCACCTTTGAAATCCAACCTTGAGGGCACCAATCCCGTCTAAAATTAAGGTGTTTCGATCTTCGACCAAATTATTAATTTAAATCAAAACAAAAGCTATATAACATTTAACTATCACTCAAAATTTAACTATCTTATATCTTCTTCTATATTCTATCTCTATCTCCTTCTGTCTGTCTGTCTGTCTGTCTGTCTATCTATCTATCTATCTATCTATCTATCTATCTATCTATCTATCTAATCTAATCTAATCTATCTATCTATCTATCTATCTATCTATCTATCTATCTATCTATCTAAAGAAGGATGTTTGTTTGTTTATGGGTTTGTGGGTTTGTTTTTTATACAAATCTACAGTTTTATTCCGATCTCGATGAAATTTTGCATACTTGACCTTCAAAGCAAGAGGAAGGTCACTGTCTACCTCAGATTTCGGAATAAAAATAAAATCTTGTAAACATTCCAAGGAGGAGCTTTAGCAGTGATGCAGAAATACATTTATACATTTATTAAAAAGAAATTA
>JAHWFO010106485.1:72210-95624 GCA_023313115.1 Rhysida immarginata
CCATTTTCATACCCCCATCCCTCCACATCATATTCCCTCACAGTTGCCTTGACCCTACCCCCCCTAATGTGACATCATAAAATTTTTACCCCCCCTCCATTCTTCAAAATATTATAAAGCAATAAACTACTTTATAATCATTATACATTTTTTTATTATTTCTAATAGGTTACTTTTATTCCAAGGGACATTCTAAATGGGATTCTATTGATATTAAATTTACAGTTCACTATTTTCAATAATTGGAATTATTATTTTTTCCTTATCACCGAACTGCTCATATTCCGCCTCATATTGCTTTTCATTGATGTTCATTATGGCTTAACTTCTTCATGTCGTTTTGTCACATTGCGAGATGGCCGTATTTTTGGCATAACAGGAACTATGCCACAGCTCTTCTGATGACGTCTCAAATAAGTAAGTGAGGCATAATAGGTGCCACACTTCTATAAATTCTTTTTCTAATTTCATTTTTCAGTGATGGGAATGTTAAGTCGTATGGTATTTCATTAAATTCAACAAATAATGGATTTTCTTTTAACAAAGTGTTTTGCAAAATGCTACTTATAAAAACAGATGGACTGTTTCCATCATCTTCTGCTACGTTGAATCCTGTATCATTCTAGAAAATGGGCACTAGAGGAGGTAGAAAGCGATTTGGCATTATTGTCAGTGAGCTTCGAAACAATGAACACCATTGCTGATCTATCAAGAAAGGTCACGACTTATTTGCAGGGGCTTTATTGGGACTTGGGATAAACGAAAACATAAGGACTCCCCATTCCTAGACTTTGGACTGCCTCTGGACTTTGGACTTTGGACTGCCCCTGCTGGCCTTTGGACTTTGGACTGACCGTGACGTGACACAGTGTTTGATCCCCCTGCCTCCTCCTTGTCACAAATCGTCACAGAATGACCCCCCCCCCCCCCAGCAACGTGACGTAATACTTGAATGATCCCAAAACAGTTGAAGACTTTCAAAAATTTCTACCTGATGAAGGTCCTTGATTAAAAAGACCGAAAGGCCTCGTATTTTTTTGTTATTTTTGTGATGTTTTCTTATTATCTCTATCTTAATCTTTGGTTACTTCTAAACACAATAAACCTGTTTGAAGTAAGATTTTATTGTTGTTTACGTGTAAATCAGCTAAAATTTGAAAAGTCTCATGGACTTATGTAATGAAATTTCAGGGTTTTGTTTAGGTATTAACAATTACGATTTTTGAAATTTGAATTAACTATCCAAAAAAATATTGCAAACATTCTAAGAAGCAGCTTTAATCATGACTAGGATTCTTCAATGATCGAAATTCGATCATATTTCTGAGAAAAAAAAACATATATGTGTAATTGTTCTAGCCTCAATCTTGCTTATTAATAAACTTTGAAGAATGAAAAATAGGTAATACAAAAAATATCCAAAATGGTTTGCACGACATTTCTGACACTCCCGATTCATTTCACCGCAATGATAACTTTGAAAATTTATCGGAATAATATTTAAAGCAATCTAAAGGTAACTTTTAATATATCTATCGAATTTTTTATCTAAATATAATATTTATATTTAAGCTAAATTGTCCCTCCCTATCTCTGCGTCTCCCCCCCCCCCCCGTCCCACTGTGGAATATGAAGGTCTGTTTCCGACCAAAAACCAATAACTTTTTTGTTACTAAAGAAAGAGTGTTAACAGTTTTTAAAAAATAAATAAAAATCAAAAACTTCAAAATTGCTATTTATTTTATTTTTAACTAAAAATATTACTTTCAAAATGTATAAAAAAAACCCTTAAAATAGCTTAGAAAACGACGAAAAATACATAAAATGCTTACCTACTAATTATAGAAATATTTTGAATAGTGGTTAATAACAATTTTTAAGCAGTTGTTTCTATGGAATAATGTATAGGTACATTAAAAGTTCTCGATTATACTTGGGGGCCTTCAGGTTCTGAAATCAGTTCGTTGACTTTCAAAAGCTGCAGAGTATATATGGTTTTCTAATGTTTTCAAAAGAACATCAACAACACAACAATTAAAATTCTTTCAAATGAACATCAACAATGATTTGAGTTAATTTGATATTTATTATTTAAAAAACAATAAAAAAGGCAATGCTACGTGCGTTGATAAATATGGTGCACAACCTGTTTCTTAATGCTACCTTTTTTGAAACGCTTTTTACTAGAGCCTACGATTTTTGACGGGTAATAAAAGCACACGGGTACACGGGGATCCTGTGACTTAAGGATCCGTGTTCTTAATATACGTGTAAATATGAATGACAGTACCCGTGTATCCGTGTAGACGGGTACCGTCATCCGTGTATTTTTATACACGTGTCCGTTCAAGACATTCAAGCTAAAATCACGTTGCAAACCATATGTTTATTTTCTGAAAAACAGGAGTCTAATAAAACTATAAACTTTTATATAAAATTTTTTATTTTTTAATCAGTTATCCTGTAAATTATTTTCTGTTTTAAGTTAACTTTGTACATTAAAACATTGCTTTTTTGAGCAAATTTGATATGATGATTTTGTCCGTTTTTTTTTTTTTTTACTATTGATTGAACTGGAGGAATTTTCATGTAGGTTCATTTACTTATCGCAGTCAATCCTAGGCCTTTTTTATGAAACTCAATAATTTTTTCCCTCTTTTGAATGCTATAATGGCATTCTGTTAAATAATTTTTAAATGAAACCATGCAGTTATAATATGAAATGTATTCTGTTGTTTTTATTTACTGAGCAGTGATAAAATTTTATGAATTGGCATTCAATTTCTTCAGCTCTTAATGAAAATGTGTGATATATGATCAGCAATTGGTTAATACACTGAGCTTAAATGGTTTATTCCTCTTATGCAAATATAAATTCACAAAATTCTACATGAGATCATGATAGAATTTTAAGTATAGTTATCAATGAAGTGAACCAAATTATTTTATAATTTATGATTTTAGAAAATAAGAAATATTACTGTGATCATTCGATTGTTATAATTAGCAATTGTACATAGTGTAACTGTATTGTTTTTTTCCTTGAATATTATTTTTTATTGTGTTTTTCTTTCTGATATCTGATTCAACAATTTAAACGCTTGAGTATCCGTGGAACTGAAATACTCGAGTACCCGTGTACACGTGTACCTTCACGATACACTGATACACGGGTACCCGTGATGCTGTAAATACCCGGTGTAACAGGGCAGAATAACCCCCCATGTAAATCGACCCCGGGGTCAATCTACACTAGTGTATTTTAACCCCCTACTTCCGGATTGGCGTCGTGCCAACCCCCTCTAAACTACCCACCACCCCCGTCGGCTACTTGACCAAATACGCATAGATAATGTAAGTGGTGGGGGTTGATAATAGGAAAAATTTGCGAGGATCAGAGTTTTCTATACTTTAGCACAAAAAGCTAGAGATAAATGATAAAATTTAAATTAGTAAACTGAGAAATTGTAAAAAAATAAAATTCGCCTTTTGATTAAATATATGAAATTAGTAAAATCGTATGTTCATTGTTTGAACAAAAACGCATGATTTTAGGATTTGTTTTTTAAATAATGAGCGATGATTTTAAAGTAGGCTATTGATATTCATATTAATATGATATACACGTTTTTTATATTAAAATATGAAACCTTTTACCGGATAAATTTATGATTAAATTTCGTGCACATTTTTTTTTTTAATAAAGTTGCATAATTTTAATTAAACTGCAATTTATGTGCGGAAAAAGAAATGAGTAAAAGAAAAAAGTGCATGATTTGATCAACGGAAATATTTGAATAAAAATAAAGTATACGCAATACGCAAAAGTAAATATTACAACGTGGAAATCCATCATTTCTTTATGCATTACGTATTTACCTCTAATATGTATTTTACGTTATTTCACTGCTGAAACAATATTTTATTTCTACTACCACTTCCCCCTCCAGCTACTTAAGTTTCCCTTCTTATCCACCAAATTGATAAAAGGATTAAATTACAATGATATTTTAAAGCTTTGAAATTAGAAGATAAAAAAAAAAACTACAAAAATTTTGTACATGTACTAAAATATATTCAAAAACAAAACAATTTACACATAAATTCTATAAAAAATACAAATTAAATTTTCAAAAAAAAAAATATTCAAAAACAAAATAATTTACAAATAAAATACACAAGTTCAATGAAATATAAAAGCTTTTAATCCTTTTATCAGTTTGGGGAAAAAGAAAGGGGAGGCTGGAGGGGGAAGTGGCTATATCAACTCTTTGGACCTAAAAATGAAATGAACTCTACCCCCTGTCCTCCCCTCCAACCGCCTTCATATTTTAGATATTTTTTGTAAGTGACCAGCATATTTTTTTCTTTGCAGCAGCCAACTCATCCGAAACGGCAAATAGCAGAACCGAATAAAAATTATAAATAATACATACATGAAAGGTACCTTAAATTGTGCCTTGACGTATATTTTATGTCAAGTGGTTAAGCCTTTTTTGAGATATTAATAATTTTCTAAAAATGAAGAAGTAGCTATAGGGTTCATTCTCACCATCACAAGGTTAAGAGAATTAAAACGTAATGACTATGTTAAAACCTTGAATTTTATTTTTTTACAATTTCTCAGTTCAATTACTAATTTAAATTTTATCATTTATCTTTAGCTTTTTGTGCTAAAGTATAGAAAACTCTGATCCTCGCAAATTTTTCCTATGGGCCTTTTTCAAACGAGAAAGCGCGAGATTATGGCCGCGCTCATGTTTGATCGAAAACGAGTCTGACTAGTCAAGCGCAGCTTGCTGCCAAGGAATGAATGCTTATTCAGTCCCTTTTTTAAATGCACTACCACAGATATCATTGAAGGATGTAATAAAAATTGTTAGATCCAAGGCTTAAGGAACCGAGAGAAATCTGGAAACTGTTGATCAAATCAAACCATTCATTGTTTTCAGGATGCAAATTACAATTTTCAGGACATATATAAAAATTTTCAGTTCCTTCTTCAATGATGATCATTACTTCAAATTCATTTGACAAATGAGGTTTATTTTGCCGTCGTTGTTGTTGTGTTGTTGAATAACCCGCAATAGACTACGTTCTTTTCAACTCATTATTATTCCTTTCCCGAGTCCAAAATGCGCCGTTTTAATTCTTCATTTTTTTTTGAAAGCCTTTTGATTGTACCAACCTGGTTTCATGTGGTGTACGTTTTTATATGTCTGCTTGTGAAATTTGTAATTCTTCTATGTCCTTTTATGTTTCATCTATCCAAGTATTGGCTAGTTTCAATTTTGACATATATTTGAAATTTTTTCCTGTGAGCCTATTGGGGTTTATTCTTTCAAGATTTTCATAAAAAACTATTCTCCATTTCCTAACGGTACAGTATCAGTAATTTTTTCAATATGTGTGTATGTTTCATTATTGCGACGTACTTTAAATATCGACCCCAACATTTTTCTTTCAGCTACTTTCAGTTCTTGAGTTAACATTTTTTTGATCAGGGTCAGACACTTAGCTGTATAAAGTGCTTCTGGGCGTATTACTGTTGTTTAGTGCCAAAGTTTAGCGTTGAATGATATTGACTTCTTATAGATATCTTTGGTGAGGAAATAGGCCGATTTCATCTTACTGACTCTTGCTTAAAAAGCTTTTTTCTCTGATCCGTTTTGTTAAATTCTGCTAAATACTTGAACTTTTATTTATCCTGTCAAATTGTCATATTGGGTAGTCTTGACGTTCGTCATAAACTTGGTTTTTGGAAGGAGATTCTTAAACTATCTCTTTTAACTTTTTGTCATATGTGTTATTATTTTCATTGCATGGATTGCAATAAACAATCAATGCCAGTGCGTTTACATTTATATTGTTACTTACACACTGATATGCAATATGTAAAATGTTATTAAGATCCATTAATTAATTGATTGATTAATTGATCTTGCCATAGTGATATAAAAATATAACAAATAATAAAAACAAAAAATGAAAATAAAAAAATAATACAAAAATAACATCCCAATATAATTTTAATTGATTTCAATTAATAAAATTTATTATACAAAAGGTTTGTGTTAAATTCATGAATTATATTCAATATAATTTATATCAAATTTTAATATTAATTAGCGAAATAAATAAATAAATAAATAAATAAATAAATAAAAGTAATGATAGTATAGTGATTTTTGAAGTGATTTTTTTTAGTCATTTGTTTTGGTCTATTTCGCAACACAAATTTATTTAGAATAGCCTCCTTCTTAACTAATCTTAATCCATCAAGTGAATCCGTGAAATATCCAGAGTTAAAATCCAGTGATTAAACAGTTACGTTTTTATTAAGCTATAAATTAGCACATACAGTGCTTTCCCTTGTGTGAACTGCACCGTCAGCCTCGTTTTCAATCTGCCAAGGACGCCGCCATTTCTCAAGTCTCGTAATCGTGAAAAAGGCCCATTATCAACCCCCACCACTTTCATTATCTATGCGTATTTGGTCAAGTAGCCGGCGGGGGTGGTGGGTAGTTTAGAGGGGATTGGCACGACGCCAATCCGGAAGTAAGGGGGTTAAAACACACTAGTGCAGATTGACCCCGGGGTGCAATTGACCTACCTTTACTTTGCTAGAGTTCATTGAGACTCATGCGCTCTCCTGATTGGTTGCTTCTCTCAGCATCTATGCCTGAGACGAAGGTTGTTAATCCTAATGCACTTGGTTTCATTACTTTTAACAGATAGTTTATAACTTTGATTCTATTCTTTTGTATAGAAACAGATGTCAGCTTTTTCAGAAGATAACTAGCCTGTATTGCGGATAACTAGCGTTGAAACAGATGCCTGTTTTATAAAGCAAAATAAATTTGCAGCAGTGTTTTTAAATGCGATTGAATCCTACATGATTTTACTTCACTGGCACTGATGAATTTCGTGTTCTGTTTATTATTCGTTCAATGCATGTGAATAGGCATTTAAGAAACCTTTTTTTAATCGAAGTGTTTTATTGCCAAAATCTCATTTTTATGTCAAATTATTTCGTATCATTGCATATTGAATTTGTTTTAGATAGAATATATATGACAGCCGCCGTTTATGTTTTTGAAACTGAATTATTACGCCTCTGACCTTTTGAAAGTTTATTTATTTATTTACAAACATATAAAAAATGGAGCTTCATCCTTTTTTAAAAGCTTCGGAAATAATTTGTATAAGAAATATACAAAGTGCTTTTTAAAAATGTGAAATTCACCAGTTCTTCCTGAAAATAAAGTAACTTGAATTAAAGTTTTATTGGAGAATGCAGGGGTATCTTATTAGAAACTGATTGCAAAGAAATAGAAGTTTAGAAGTTGCATTATTTTGCGATTAAAAAAATTCGCCTTTTCCAAAAAAATTCAATTTGATTGATGTTTTTATTTTCAATTTTTTTTTCTAAAAACGTGTATATAGTTACTCTTATTTTTTTTTTTTTTACAATCACTTCCCTCAAAGAAAAAAAAAAACTTCTGAAAAACCAGACATCTGTTTCTACATAAAAGAATAGAATCAAATTTATAAACTATCTGTGCTTAAAACCAATGAAACCAAGTACATTAGGCTTAGCTGCCTTCGTCGGCGCCAAAACACTTTCAAACACATTTAAAAATGCAGTTGGAAGTTTATCTTCTGAAAAAGCAGACATCTGCTTCTATACAAAAGAATAGAATCAAAGTTATATACTATCTGTGATTAAAACTAAGGAAACCTAATGCATTAGGATTAGCAACCTTCGTCTCAGGCATTGATGTTGAGAGAAGCAGCCAATCAGGTGAGCGCATGAGTTTCAATGAACTCTAGCAAAGTAAAGGTAGGTAATATGCCCCCGGGGTCGATTTACACAGGGGGTTATTCTGCCCTGTTACACCGGGTCAATACACGGACGTATTAAATACACGTGTACCCGTGTATTTTGCTACACGTGAAATAGAGAGCTCTACTTTTTACCTGTGTTAACGTGAACAAATACCCAAACAAAATATATTGTGCACATCTAGAGCACAGAAACTTTCTAACCATATAAGTTTCATGCGTATTCGTCCACGTTAACACAGGTAAAAGTGCATAGCAAAAAATGTGTTGCCGTATTTATACAGGATGTCCGGAAATAAATGGTAAATATTCATACACGTGAGAGAACATGTATAAAGAAGCATTTTTATTCTTATGAACATGGTGTCGCAAGCCAACCCCCACAGAGATACAGGTGGATTAAAGTATGTTGCGCTGCCTGATTGTTGGCGTCCACCAAAATCAACAAGTTCTGTGAAATCTAGATTAATAAAATTTAGGGGACTAATAGGGTACATAAGACTGTGTATACGGTTAAAATTTGATCCGAATTGCAACAAGAAGTTTCCGAGTTACTCATTCAACATCATAACACGTTCACTTGTGAGTACTAACCAACACTTGTTACAATTTTGACTGCGTTACTCGGAAACTTCTTGTTGGAATTCAATCAAATTTTAACGGTATACACAGAGTCTTATGTACCCTGTTATTCCCCCAAATTTCATTAATCTAGGTTTTACAGAACCTGAGTTATTAACTTGTTGATCTTGGTGACGGCATTTTTATTTCTGTTCATATCTCAGTTATCGTTCAAATTTGGACCCATGTTCATATGAACTTTTTTGCTTAGAATCACCCATACTAACTCCTCTAGAAGTTTGTACAATGAAGTCTGAGATACCGTATATAGATGTAGAACTACAATGGGGAAGTTGCATGAAAATTTTAAATTATTGTTTTCTATAGTATAAGTTGTCAATATCAAGGAATAGTAATTCGTTTGTGAAAAAAATTTATAGTTATTTTTTAAAAAAATGTTAAAGCTGACACCACAAGAAAACGGTACGTCATAGCCTGTGAGTAATATGATGTCACTTGCCTGCTCCTCACTATCATCGACAATGGTTAAAGCTTACAGCCAACAATGCTTAATCATCAGAACGAGCTTCACGTACACATAAAATCATTGCGTTTGATGGAAAGTGACGTCAGATATCGTTTTCGTTGGGAGGCGTGGTTTCACGTTTTTAGCGCTAATTTTAATAGGTTTCTTCAATATTTCTAATAAATTTAACAATGATTTCGTATTCAGCATAACACAATCAGTATGAAACAGTGCTTTAATCTGTAAAAAAAATTCCATGCAACTTCCCCATTATTATACTCTGTTCAACGAAAGAAAAGCTGGGCGTGTTCTAATTAAATTCCCAACTTCAATTGTTAGACATTGTATTGTTGCTAAATAAAATTAGCAATGTTTAACAATTGAAATTGGAAATTTAACTGGACACGCCCAGTTTTTCCTTCGTTGGACAGAGTATAATGTATTATGAGAAATTGAGCCTCGA
The DNA here is from genome assembly GCA_023313115.1 of Rhysida immarginata. Taxonomy (NCBI): domain Eukaryota; kingdom Metazoa; phylum Arthropoda; class Chilopoda; order Scolopendromorpha; family Scolopendridae; genus Rhysida; species Rhysida immarginata. The sequence continues at coordinate 81,606 of JAHWFO010106485.1, forward strand.
CAACGCGATCATCACATGCACGTGCTCACGTTAACAATTTATTCTTTGTTGACTCATCACTATGAATCGACTGTTACATGACATGCCATTATTTTGGTATTCTTTAAGGTCTCTCTTAGGGCTTACTATTGGTAGAAATACGGTCAACAATGGTCGAATTATGATGATGTATCAATATGTGACGTTTCAGTTGTGAGGCTTTCTTTCTAGGCGTTGTTGCTTGAAGGGGCCCACGAAAAAGCCTGAAAAGATGATATAGCCGAAATAAAACCTTGATGAAGATATTGTCGAAAATAGAAGTTGAAAAAGTTAATCCGTTTTTAAGTTAATCATGTAACGGTGGACGAGTAAACGTATAGCCCAAACGTGCATTATTATAAATAGCTCTTAGCTAAAGCCCCTAGTAAGTAAGCATTATTATCCTATCCATTGTTAGGATTGGCGGTTGCAATTTGAAAATAGTCGGTTGCAATTTGAAAATAGTCAATTGCAATTTGATTGTTACGTATAATAATTAAAATAAACAATTGTGAAACTCAGAATGGTCAGAATTTTTTATTGATATAATAAAATCTTGTAAACATTCCAAGGAGGAGCTTTAGCAGTGAAGCAAAAGTTCATTTATACATTTATTAAAAATAAATTAATCCCCCCCCCCCCTCCCCCGCCTCTCGAGTAGGATTAAGCAACTCATCTATTTTTACCCCTTTATCTGCACGTTTTACCTCTCCCCAAGTTTTTTTTAATCAATAAATTGATTTTCTCGAACGTAATATGTAAAAAATGTAAAAAACCTCGTATCTTCTTTCCTTTCTCATCACATGCCCCGCAAATCCGATCCCACTGGAACAATTGGGCCTAAACTTCATGGTAATGTAGATCTTGCCTAGAGGAATCTGGATACTGGGTTTTACGCCTTTACGTACCTAAATACCACATAGATATGTTGCCCTCTCTGAATACCATCCCCGTAATTCCGACCCCCGTATACAAATCAAAACCAAATTAAATAGTGCAGATGGACATGCGCATAGTAAGCTACATTCCGAATTTCAACCTTCTACCTCAAAAAAATGTAGAATTATGAAGGGGACGGACTTACAATATGAAACCAATAAATAGCTCCATTCTTATTCTACTTACGAGGGTGAGTCAAATGAAAACCGGAAATATTTTTTACAGCTCCTTTATTACATAGTTGGTACACTATTTTTCAATGTAGTCCCCATCTTTTCGATGCATTTCCGCCACCGAGTCGGGGAGGCATGGATACCTCGGGAGAAAAAAATCTTCATATAATGGAGATCTTGCTTATAGGAATCTGCAAACCGAATCTCACTCCTTTATATGCATAAATACACCTAGACCTTTTCGTCCCCTCTAATTTTCACCCCCAAAAGTCCGACCTTATTGTGCTAATCAAAGCCAAACTAAATAGTGAAGGTGCACATGCTCATAGTAAGCTACATTCCGAATTTTATCCTTCTACCTCAAAAAATGTAGAAATTATGAAGGGTGATTCAAATCGTGTGTAAAATAAAACCAATAAATAGCTCCATTTTTCCTCTACTAAATAATAAGCTTATATATTACTAGCAAACCCGCGCCCGGCGTTGCCTGGGCTTTTTAAATCATGAAATAAAAATACAGTATAGGTAAATTTTAAAAAACCTTTATCTAATGTCAAAAAATTAATGGAAGTTTTTGGACTACACCTAAGTCTTGAGTACTTTCTTATAAACGACATTTAATGTTGTTGCATCTTTACTGCAAATGTATAAATTTCTAGGGTCGCTAACTCTAGAACAGGCAACATACAGTTGGCCATGTGAGAAACAATCTTCTTGCAAATTTACTCCAGCTACTTTCAATGTTTGGCCTTGAGATTTGTTAATTGTTATGGCAAAGCAAAGTTTAACTGGAAATTGAATGCGTTTGAACTGAAAAGGTAAGTTTGTAGGTATTAAAGGGACTCTTGGAATTAAAACTGTTTCACCAAGACCACTTCCAGTAATAATTGAACCTTCTATCACATTATCTTTTAGTGATTTCACAATTAACCTTGTTCCATTACAAAGTGTTGGAGGATTTAAATTTCTAAGTAACATTATAGGAACACCAATTTTAAGTTGTAATGAGTTTAAAAATTCCACAGGGTAATGTACTGCATTTTCAGTTTGTAAAACTGTGTTGATGGAACAATACTGTTTTACATTTCCTTCAACTTTGTTCATTATTTTTAAGTTTATTAGGTTAGCAGAATCGTTACGTGGTTTTAATATAGTCCTCTCTTGGAACCATCCTAAAGACTTGGGCTGAATATTAGAAATATCGGGGTAAATTTTTTCAATCAAAGAATCTAGTGATTCGACATAATTGCACAATGAAGAATCAAGTTTTATGATGATCTCTAAACTTCTTTTGATGATCTCTAAAAGTTCTTGGACAAATTCAGCATGATCAAAAGAACAATGCGATAAAAATTTTCGACTTCTATCAACATCTCAGAAATACAAATAAATTTTATGGAGGATAGTTAATATTTATAAATATTATTAAAAAAACTTGCCAATTCCTCCTACCATTTACTTCTGGTTCACTGCCACAACCAATTTTCAACAATTTTGTAGAAAATGCATCTGCCTGTTGATCATTATTTAAAAGGACCCTCATGTTTTTAGTGAGTGAAAGATGAATAACATGCTCCCAAATAAAAGACTTTTTAAGCTAGCATTTACTTCGTCAGCAACTGTACCTTTTGTTATAACTGGTAGAGTTTGACGAAAGTCACCTGTGAATAAAAATGTCAAGCCACCCATTAATTTGATTGGAGTTTCTAAGATCTTTCAGAGTACGATGCAAAGCTTCAACAACAACCTTATTTGCCATAGTAGCTTCATCCCAAACTATCAAGGAAGATTGACGAAGTAATTTTGCAGTAGCACTTTGTTTTTTTATTTGGCAGAAAGCAGTGTCCGCTGGTATAATTGTGAGGGGAAGTTTAAAAGTGGAGTGTGCAGTTCGTCCCCCCAGTAACAATGTTGTTGCTATTCCTGAAGATGCAACGGCAATAGCTATCTTATTGAAACTTATAATTTTGCATAGTATTAAGTTTGTTAAAAAAGTTTTTCCTGTGCCTCCAGGAGCATCTAAAAAGAATAGCTTTCCTTCACCATTTTGTACACTTGTAATAACTTATCGTATGCGAAACATTCGGTTTCGCTTCGCATGGTTTCTGTTTACACAGCTGTTAGAGGAGAAAAAAGCATGGCAGCCTATCGCAAAAATAGTACGTATTTCATTGAGTTCTTTTGAATTTTTTTGTGTTATATATTTTTTATTTTTTTATTGAATTAGTTTATTGAAATATTAAGTTATGGAGTTACAGTATAGGTAAATTTTAAAAAACCTTTATTTATTGTCAAAAAATTAATGGAAGTTTTTGGACTACACCTAAGTCTTGAGTACTTCCTTATAAACGACATTTAATGTTGTTGCATCTTTACTGCAAATGTATAAATTTCTGGGATCGCTAACTCTAGAACAGGCAACATACAGTTGGCCATGTGAGAAACAATGTTCTTGCAAACTTACAACCCAGCTATTAAGATGAAGTAGAATTAGCTTATGTTTGTTTGTTTGCTCAAGAGATGGCGCTAAGCGTTTCGATCGCCGATCACCATATGATGAGCTGCCATGTTGACGCAATTTGAGAGCAATTAACGTAAATAATTTAATATAAAACTAATTTTTATGAATTAATACCTAGCCTACAAAGTTTCTACATAAATCCCCTAACAAACAAAACTTGTTTCATAAAAATCGATGCAGTAGTTCTTAAGGTTATCGAGCACATACACCGGGGAAGTGACTTAGATTTATACTATGTATAGATGACCACTTGAGCAATCGTGCGTCGACAAAGCGATTTCACGTGCGCGCGCCGACGTCAATAATGCTTAAAAGATAAACAGAAAGTAACAATATATTCCTTCTTGACAAATCGATTGTTATATGACATGCCAGTATCTTTGAATTCTTTACACTCACTGTTTTAACACGTGAATTCGACTTGAAGGGGTCCACGAAAAATTTTGAAAAGTTGATACGGCCAAGCTAAGACTTTGATGGTCATATTTTCAAAAACAGAATTTGAAAAAGTTAATCCGTTTTCAAGTTATCGTGCAAACGCCGGCCGGACGGACGGATAAACGTACAGACCAAGGGCGCATTCTTATAAGTAGCTTTTATGCTAAAGCTCCTAATAAGCCACATTTAACAAAGGCATTTTTTTGTTTTTTTAAAAATGTAGTGTCTCTTCATTGATAACATTGTTTTGACATTTGATAAGTCATGTAATGGAACGTTCAGAACGTGTAATGGAATATTTTGGTATTGAAAGTTCCAATGAACCATCACGGTACCATAAAACCAGGTTCCTTGAAATCAATTTGGACTATCATTAATTTTACGTTATATTCATTCATGACACCTCATTCCAAGTCGTTTGATATATTACATGCCATATTTTAGCATTGAAAGTTCCAATGAACCATCATGGTTCCACTAAACCAGGTTCCTTGAAACCAATTTGGATTATCATGAATTTTACGTTATAATCCTTCATGGCACCTTATTCCAAATCGTTTGATATATTACATGCCATATTTTGGTATTGAAAGTTCCAATGAACCATAATGGTTCCACTAAACCAGAATGGTTCCACTAAACCAGGTTCCTTGAAACCAACTTGGACTATCATTACTTTTACGTGATATTCATTTATGATACATCATCACAATTTGTTTGATATATTACATGCCATATCTTATCATTGAAAATTTTTGAAGGTGTCATAAAGGTACCATTAGTGCACGTGCCAATGTTTCGATTACAACAATTTTCAAAATGGTTCATTTCCTGAACCATATTTATTGGCCGAAATAGTAATTTATATTCGCTTGTATCTCGTCATTAAGATTTGTTTGACATATTACTTAATATATCTGTCCATTGAAAATTGCTAGGTGGGGTCGTGATGGTACCATTTGTGGACGTGATAATGAACCGATTTAGATAAAATTTATGATTTTTTCTTGGCATGTACCATATTCATCGACTGACGAAAATAGTAATGAATAACCATATCTATCTCGTCATTACGATTTGTTTGATATATTACTCAATATTTCTTCCCATTGAAAATTGCTGGGCGGGAAAATAGAGGTACCATTTGTGCCCGTGCCAATGAACCGATTTAGATAATATTTGTAACTGGTTCGTGCCATGAACCATATTCATCGACTGACGAAAACAGATTTTGAAAATCTTTCATAACCTCGGAGGAGTTTGAGTTACAGACAGACAGACAGACAGACAGACAGACAGACGGACAGACAGACAGACAGACAGACAGACGGACAGACACGTTTCCCCACACTGATAGCATAAAGCACCTTTCGGTACTTAATAAACCATTAAGAAATGACATAACCAAGTACCGAAAGGTTAAACTAAACCACTCGCAAAACTCAATTTTAAACTGCCCTATGTTAACATTGTAAGTTTCTAATGGACCATTACACCACCTACCTTTGAAGCAATTTCGACTATCATTAATTGTAAGTTATATTCATTCATGACACATCATTCCAAGTCGTTTGATATATTACATGCTATATTTTAGCATTGAAATTTCCAATGACGCATAATGGTTTCACTGAACCACGTTCCTCGAAACCAATTTGGACTATTGCTAATTTTACGTTATATCCTTTCATGACACCTCATTCCAAGTCGTTTGATATATTACATGCCATATTTTGGCAATGAAATTTACAATGACCCAAAATAGTTCCACTATACCATATAGGTTCCACTAAACCAGCTTCCTTGAAACCAATTAGGACTATCTTTAATTTTACGTTGTATTCATTCATGACACCTCATTCCAAGTCGATTGATATATTACATCCTATATTTTGGCAATGACATTTCCAATGACCCATAATGATTCCACTATACCATAAAGGTTCCACTAAACAAGGTTCCTTGAAACCAATTTGAACTATCATGGATTTTATATTATATTCATTCATGACACCTCATTCCAAGTCGTTTGATATATTACATGCTATATTTTGGCAATGAAATTTACAATGACCCATAATGGTTGCACGATACCATCATGGTTCCACTAAATCAGGTTCCTTGAAACCAACTTCGACTGTCATTGATTTTACGTTATATTCATTTATGACACGTCATTCCAAGTAGTTTGATATATTACATGCAATATTTTAGCGTTGAAAGTTCTAATGAACCATCATGGTTCCACTAAACCAGGTTCCATGAAACAAATTTGGACTATCATTAATTTTACGTTATATTCATTTATGATACATCATCCCTGTTTGTTTGATATATCCTATCTTTGAAAATTCTTGATGGCGTCATAAGAGTACCATTAGTGCACGTGCCAATGTTTCGATTACAACCATTTTCAAAATGGTTCATTTCCTGAACCATATTTATCAATAACCGAAATAGTAAATTATATTCGCTTGTATCTCGTCATTACGATTTGTTTGACATATTAACTAATATATCTCTCCATTGAAAATTGCTAGGTGGGGTCGTGATGGTACCATTTGTGCACGTGCTATTGAACCTATTTAGATAATATTTGTTATTTGTTCATGCCATGTACCATGTTCATCGACTGACGAAATTAGTAATGAATAACCGCATCTATCTCGTCATTACAATTTGTTTGATATATTACTCAATATATCTTCCCATAGAAAATTGCTAGGCGGGAAAATAGAGGTACCATTTATGCACGTGCCAATGAACCGATTTAGATAATATTTGTAACTTGTTCGTGCCATGAACCATATTCATCGACTGACGAAAACAGATTTTGAAAATCTTTCATAGCCTCGGAGGAGTTTGAGTTACAGACAGACAGACGGACAGACACGTTTCCCCACACTGATAGCATAAAGCACCTTTCGGTACTTAATAAGGATACATACAACGTTTGTAGTACGGACACATTTCCTCAATCACCATTTACCCTCCGTAACACCTATTTCTAACCATTCATTCACAAAATAATCTCAACCCTATAATACTCTTATTACACGTTTATTCTGTACCGATTAGACAGTTCCATTAGCTCCCAAATCAAACTCTAAATTCCAAGTACCTAGTATACTTAACGATTCGTAACTCAAACTTATTTAGATATATCTTCCTTACTACGTTTCACAATACAAATAACACACCCCAATCACAATTTAACAATTAGTGAACTTCTGAGCCAGAGCCAACGCCGCTGCCCGTTCACGCGGCTGAAGTCTCGTCTCACACGCTTCCATCACCTCTCTCATCCCTAACTTCCTAGTTCCATCTTTTGCTTTTCCTACTATACCATCCTCCTTATTCTTCATTCGGTATTTAACTCCACCCCGTGTTTTCATTTTCTTCTCCGGCTTGCGATCACCCACCCCTTCTATAAGACATAACAAAACTTGATAAAACAAAAGAAACATCTCTTAAAACATAATAGTGAGTAATAATACTTTCCACATGTTCGCTTATTCGAACGTCGGAGACGATGAACACTCGAGCATAAAAAAGGTACGTCTTTACTCAACGACGATTTTTTTTTTCAAAAAAAAACAAACTAATATATACAAACTATATGCAGAACAACATGACGTATATCAATCTTATGAATGCGATCGCAACAATCCTCCGCTGGAAGCTGCTGTGATCTTCTTGGAAAAACTTCCAACAATCGCAGCTCTAACAGAGGATTAATTAAGATCGCTCACGCAATAGCAACAAGTAACTCTTCAACAACGAAAACAAAACGCGACGCACTTGTATTATTTACAACACAACGAAACCCTTATAACAAACAATAGTCGCGTATTACAACGAAACTTTAACTACATAATTTCCAAACCAACAAATTACAAAATTTTGATAGCTCTCCTTCCCCCCCCCCCCCTCCTATCCTCTCGTCGGACATACGTGACTGGAACGTCACAAAACTCATCATTGTGGGGCGGTGAATATGGAGTGCCAGTTTTGTCATTCGCTCAATTTTGCTGGTGAGAAGTCGACTGATGGTACATTTAAGAACTGTTGCCATAAAGGGACAGTTCGTTTAAGAAATAAACAAGAACTAATAAGGCAATTTCCACAAATCTTGATTGATTTATTCAGTAATCCAGAATCGGTTGGATATCAAAACTTCAAGTCAAGCATTCGATCATACAATTCGAGTTTATCATTTGCTTCAATGGGAGTACAGATCTATCAGCAAGTAATTGGAAATGGACCTTATTGCTTCAAGATTCATGGACAGGTGTATCATTTAACTTCGCATCTACATCCTATTGATGGTAAACGAAAATATGCTCAGCTCTATATCATCGATTCCAGCTTAGCAAACGATATAAGACTTCAGAATCCGTCCAATATAAACCTGGACGCCTCACTTCTTCGAGAATTAAATAATTTAATTCGGGAAATTAATGCGTATGCTAGAGCATATAAAACACTACGTGAGGTCGAGTTGGAAGAAGTTGCTTTAGCAAATGAGCAAGGGCATGCAGTCCCTTGTGTTAATATGATATTCACTAGAGATCGAAATGTGGATCGACGTCGTTTTAATTTACCAACTGTTAGTGAAATAGCCATAATATTTAGATCTGATGATGAAGCACCACCATTTGAACGCGATTTTAAAGTGTATGCAAGAAATCCTGCTCAGCCAACAATTAAGCCGAATATTTTAAGTCCCCATTTGGATCCTATGACGTATGTTTTGTTTTATCCATATGGTGAACCTGACTGGCAACCGGATATTCCCATTAATTTATAAATTCGTCCTCAAAGACAACGGAAGCGTGTTACAATGCTTCAATGGAAAGTGGCTCAAACACCACTCAGGGTAGGGCTCTTTAATCCTATCCTATACGGAGGAAAGCTCTTCTAGCAGTAGATCGTGGATTCGTATAGTCAAGTTGAGGTTCATAATCTTAATTATGTGCGATATCAGCAAGGAAAACTGCGACTGGAACAATATCGTGGGTTGACGGATTACCTTAACAATACTGAAACAGAACAAAGACGCAATGATGGGCGTGCAGTCATCCTCCCTAGAGTGCCTTTATAACCACTCTAAGTTACTATTGTTGACAGCGCCAGTGCCGCCCCGTGGGTAAGAGGCGCCTTTGACAAAGTTTACGCAAGGCGCCCCCCCCCCCAACCTTCCCCATTTCATCTTGTAAATTGGTTCAAAGATGTTATCATTTTCAAAGTAATAAAAAAGTACGCAAATTCATGAATTTTTCAAAATGTTTAAACATATATAATACATTATACATAAGTCTTTATACTATTTGGTTACGGTCGTGAAATGGCGCCTCGGCACCCCTCCCCCCTTGTGCACGGCAACTATTCGTGTAGTCGGATGCAGAGATCCACTTGTGCATCACTGCTTAATGTACATGTCGATCAACATACCAAAATTAGCAGATGATTTTCTTTAGTCGATCAAAATGTTTACAAAACTTTAAATTCATTCTTAATTTTATTTATTTCTTCCTGGTAGTTTTGTCGTCCAACTTCAATGAATTGTTAGAATGAAATGAGCGCGTGCCTCGACAAAGCTTCATAATAGCCACGTGCTCCAAGTTGACGTCAACAATGCTTAAATGATAAACAAAAAGTAACATGGTATTCATTTATGACTCTTATTGAAAAAATTCCGTATTCATCTGGTGCTCGTGATTCCCGTTCGAATGACATATTACAATGCCTTATATTACCAATAAAAAAATTTAATGGGGGAGGTTGTTGGTCTCAATAGTCGCGTGACTGTTAGACCGATTTCAATGACAAGCTCATCAGGTGAACTCAGGAACGGTCTCTATCGAACAGCGAAAACAGAATTTGAAAAAGTTCGGCTCGGTGGCCGAGAGGGTTAAGGCGCAGGTCTTTCCGCTCTCGAAACCAGTGAGTCGCGGGTTCGAATCCCGCCGCACAGCGGGCGAAAATGACAGTCTAGCCGGGAAAAAAATATTTTTCGTTGAATTCTTGAGAACAGGATTTATTTTTAATAAGCATATGCAGAGTATGCACAGGGTGATGCAAATATCAGTCGCATACCAATACCGCATTTCCTTTCTAATATCAAAACTTTCCCCGAAACATGTAACCTGCAATACGCATAAACTGATAATTTAAAAATGATTCTTAATTCAATAATTGATATGATCAATGATCAATATTTAAAACGACACTAAATGAAGTAATAAAGAGAACTTATATGTAAAGTTTGAATCGTTTTACTCACACTCACAAGAATGTCTTCAGAACAATTCTCCAAGCTTAGTTTCCTGATGACAAACGATGGTAGTGAGAGTTTTGTCTCTGTTTTATCCAGGAGCACGTCACAGAGTTCTCCATGAATAAATTCGGTGGCCTACATCATTGTACAAAAAATGTAATAAAGCTTTATTCCGCAATTTACCGCACTATGGTAATAACACAGTCTGATGTGTGCAATGCACTCTACTCAGAGCAGCTGATGTTATTGTGACACCCCTTGACACGGGTTTTATAAAGTATGTGTAAACTGCCAGGTCTCACACGGATGTGTTATATGCGTATGTAAACAACTGAAAGGCCTACAACTATCGCTTATCAGCTCAAAATGATGAGGACACTGTATTCTACAATGTTTACGATTATTTTATTGAGATATAACTGAGTATAGCTATGTGACAAATATGTATAATTCGGTATTCTAAAACGCTAATGAGTTGAAATGTCATTTTATTTGTAAGATAAAGTAACATTGGTTACTAATAGAGATATGTCAACTAAAAAAAAAAGTCTAAAATTAAAAATATGCAAAATGATTTTTTTCCGGCTGGATTGATTGTCTTGTTCGCCCACTATGCGCCGAAGGCATGGATGTTTGTGTTTGTCCATTTTCATTTGCATCATTTCATCTGCACCTGATTCTTGTCCCCTTGTGCAGTATCAGCCCCAGTGTATATATGATATACGCCTTATCCCAAGGCATATCAAATCCACCCTCAAAAATGCGGAAGGCACGTCAACAACAACAAAACCATTCTCGACAGACACAAATATGTATTTTAGCATATAATAACGCAGAAAGTGAAATTATTGCAGAATCATGATCATGGTGTATTTGTGCAGCTTTGACTGAAGAATGTGGTGTCGGAATTATAATTCGTGAGGGGGGGGGGAGATCACGAAAGTTCTCGAAAATCTACCAGCCATGATTCTAAGGGGTTTTCGAGTTGGGTTTTTTCGTGCGAATTTCTCAATAAATAAATTATAAAAATAAGGCAAACCGTTTACTTATTAAAGCAGAGAAGATACCATAAAAAATTCAAAGCATGACCGTAACAGAGTTGTCCAACATCCGCCGGAAAAGTTAGGAGGACACTTTTCTGTAGAGAGAATGAATCCTTTAACTAATCTAACCAATGAACGTAAAATAGGTTTTACGTTCTTTGATCAAACCTTGTAACTGTTCTTTGACCCTCAACAATAAAATGCTGTTTTTAGAATTTCGGATAAAGGACTTGGTCCGTGTTATAGCTATAAAGGAATTCCATATACTTTTGAATTATTTTGTCATGCTAATAATATTTCTATAATTTAAATTTTGGAAAAAAAACCCTCAGGCTGCAAAAGGTTAAATAATCTCTTTATAATAAATAAATAAATAAATTAAATAAATAAATAAATTATACATGGCTCTTTATATATTTAACCATTCTACAAATTTATTCTGAAACATGTCTCAAAAGAAGCCTTACGTAACGCCATACCTGACACCTCCCTTAACGCTGCGTAACGCTGTCCAAAACACCTCCCTTAAGCGTTACGTAATTTATGGACGGCCCCTAAACTAATACCTGTATATCTCGATAAAAACAACTTCGCAACCCACCCCCAACGAGATAGAATACATCTGTTGCCCACCCCTCGATCTGGTCATAGTTCGTTCTATTTCGTCAGTCCTCCCATAATTCTTCAAAAAATCCGCCAATAGAAGCGGTCAAGGTCATTTCATCCATTTGAAGGCGAGTTATCAAATGATTTGAAAGATTTGTTGTACACTCGTCGCATAATTTAAATCTCCTCTCCTCTTTTTTGGGGGCTCTTTTTTATTTATTGGATGCTTTTATTTTTATTTATTTACACCGTCATCCGTGTTTTCGGAAGCCAAACACAGCGGCTTCAACTCGCCTCCATTCACAGCTCCTAACTCCTATTTCCTCAATCATTCCAGTAAGTTCACATTTTTTCTTTTTATTTTTGTTTGCCCAATTAATAATTATGTGAGTTTATTATGCGAATTACGTAAATTTTAAATTATGTGAATACTTTAAATGAGAATTTGAAAGAACGCTAAGAATATTTTAGGCTTATATTTCTATACTCGATAATGTCAGTTGGGAGATAATGTCAAGGCCAGGGGCTTCAGGATCAGAGCATAGCAAATTCTGCGTCAGAATATATTAGGCATAATATTACCGTATGTGTTCTTCGATAAAGTGATGATAAAATTAAACTGTAGGTAAGCGTAAAAAAGAGCGTTATTGTACGGGATACTATTTGAGAAACGAAATTCAAATTGTTAAAAAATAAAAAAAGAACGTTGTAAAGATCACGCTGTAACTTCTTAAATAAAGTGATCTTTGTTAAAAAGAAAAAAAAAATACTTTTATGGCAACAAATATTATTAAAACAAATGTTTTTTTACCAGCCTATTTCGATATAAAGAGGGCATGTATTATACAGGGTGTTTACGAAATCTGTGAACAAATATATAGGGATGATAGAAGACCATATTTTGCCCATAACCTGAGGGTTGCAAGTGAATCCTTGATACCCTAAAATATATAAATAAATAAATAAAAATTTGTCATACATACACTGGCTATCTGAGACTTCCTCGTTAATGTCTCGTTAATGTATTTCCAGAAAACCAAGAAATTATAAAATCGTGATACTGATGGTCATAACGTTTTTAATAACCAAAAATAAAACCAATTTAGATTTCTTCTGGGGGCATCTGAAGAATGTGGTCTATGATACTCCTGTGGATTCGGAAGCGGAGCTGCTCACGCGAATTTTGGCTGCAAGTGACCATGTAAGAGACTCTGCAAGGATTTTGAGAATGTCAGAAATTCAATGAGAAGACATTATGAGCATGCATTGGTGCTCATGGTCAACAGTTTGAACACTTTTTGAATTTTACAAACACTTATTAAAACCACGATATTTTGTTGCTAAATACGTTGTGATCCTCAGTGTCAAGTTTTCTAATTTCTCCGTTTTTGGAAATACATTTATTTATTTATTTATTTATTTATTTATTTATTTAAGGAAAGGTTACAAAAATTACAATAGTGCTCAACGAGGCCAATATGCTGAAAACCGACAAGCTAGGCCACGCGGGCACAATACAGCAATGAAGTAAAATTAAGAAAGGGTTAGTAAACTACAAATAATTAATCAAATACAAAACATTAATAAAATCATACACGATGAAACGAACAGATATAACTAAAAGATCGACAATTAGGCATAACTAGTAATATAAAGATATAAAATTAACTAAACATAGAAGTAAGTGAGAAATATTGACTAGTAAAACTAAACATTGGAGTAACAAACGTTTGCACGGGCGCATCAAACAGTAAACTTAAAATCTATGTAGGGAAAGATTCAGATTGAATATACGTAAATACTGACAGAAAGAGAAATCCTAGTGGAAAATCTTTGTATTTAAAAGAACATACTGAAAACAAAAGTTACACAATATTCTCCGAAAACGAGAATAAGGAGCTAGTGAACGAATTTCCATAGGCCGACAATCGAACAGTGTAGTGTATCGGTATTTGAGTGGAACTTGAAGCATAGCTTCCATAATCTCACCCTTCATAATCA
>JAHWFO010106487.1:6226-16697 GCA_023313115.1 Rhysida immarginata
TTATTATTATTATTATTATTATTATTATTATTATTATTATTATTATTTCAGTCCCTATAAAAAATAAATTACCAGTCTACTTTAATTACCCGCTAAGAAATATTATTGTATCCAATAAATATGTGTATCGGATATTGAGAAACTGAAAATTAAATATACAGGCTGAGTCTGAAACCCTGTCACAACCTTTGCATGCATTCTCCCCATGGCCAAATAAGAAACACATTTCATATCAACATGGTTCTGAAACTCAATCGTTAACGAGAAAAATGTGGTTTATGCACGATTGCGGTCCGACACATTTCAGCGTGGTTGCACGTCAGTTTACTGAATGGCCGCTTTCCTGCAAGATGGACTGGACGTGCGGGACCAGTAGAATGGCCTCCTCCTTCTCCCGAACTCATTTGTCTTGATTTCTATCTGTGGGGGGCATGTTAATGATAATGTGTATGCAACACCCGTCCAGGATGCGAATGACCTATGGGACCGCAATGTCGCCGAATTTGAACCTTCAGGAACCGCAAAAGAGTGTTAGAACGCGTTCGACGTTCGTTTCAGAGACGTCTGCACGCCTGTTTTGAAGCACATGGACGTCATTTGGAGCAATATCTGTAAAACAAACCTCACAGGGGCACCCACATTTGGACGCCAGTTTTCTCGTAAACGGTTGAGTTTCAGACCCATGTTGATAGGCAAAATTGTTTCTTATTTGGCCATGGGGAGTACGCGTGCGAAGTTTGTGACAGGGTTTTGGATTTCTTCTGTAAAATGCTTGGAAAAAATTATGACTCTTTTGTTTAAATTTAGCAAGCAGATATTGCTTATTTGACTTTAACAATACTGAAAATTGTCAATATTGTTTTTAGTTTTGTCATCAGTTCAAAGAAAATACATGTAATTAGCGAAAATTTGTTGGAGGCAGCTCATTGTGAGTGAATTCATTGTTGCCACACTCACAGAATACAAAAAATATTTTTTAATTCTATAATTTGCGAAATAGTGAACTACGCATATTTTCATATGCCCAAAAATAAGAAATGAAAGGCTCGCTCAGTCAATGACATTAATGTACATTTTTCTTTCCCCTACAAGAAAAGTAGAATTTAGCAGGAAATTAGAGATTTGCCAACCCAGCTGGCCTTCACTTGCGGCCTGTAAGTGTGTGGCGATAAAGGCAACAGACGAGGTGAAAAGTGGCCGTGAGCCGCTATCGTTCACAGACTGCATCTGTCAGTGTATGGGCTTACGAGGCTAACGAGAAAGACAGGCTTCGGCACTGAAAAGTCATCTGACCAAGATAGGTCTATTACCAATGTAACTTTCATTGTTTCCATCTTGTATTTTAACAATCACTGTTTTTTTCCTTTGTTGGAAACAATGAAGGTTGAATTGTTAATAGACCTATCTTGGTCAAGAGACTTTTCAGTGCTGGAGCCTGTATTTCTCATTAGCCTCGATGGGCTTACTCAGTCCGTATCTTTCAACGTTAACAAATGAAAGTAGGTTATTGTCTCAGGTAAACTGTGGGGTTGGTTGGCACTAAACAGAGTATACACCGTGGTCGCCACTCTTATTATGCAGGTACTGTAATACTACCTGAGGCGAGGGAAGGCAGGAAGCACAGTCCTTAAATATAAAGGATGACTTTAAACTTAGCGATTATGGTTGGAACGCATTATCGGAAGTCATGGTCTTACCCTCGCGCAGAAGGGACTGTGGTAGGAGGTATCAGTAAGGTGTATTTTTTATAGTTAATTATCTCTGTAGACGACTTCGTACACATGGAATTTATTTTGGACTTATTATAAAGCTTCTTTGTAAACAATGTTTGAAGTAGTATGATTGAGGACATGAACAAAGAGCTTGTTTGCTTCACTAACACGGGAGAGAGCCACGTAAAGCTGGCCATGCGAAAGCAATTGACACTAAGGTCCACGCTCGCCATACGCATATGTTTGTGCTTTGTTTATAGGAGACTTTATCATAAATGTTTTGGAATAACGCCACCAGATGGCAGTATGTGTCCTGTTTTGGTATGATTCTTTTCTTCCCAATATGATTTCTAATATGATAAAGTTCTGTTTTGTGAAGTAAAATCAGTTTATAAATAAAAAAAAAAGTATATGAAATTAAAGAAGAACTGAGAAAGCTTGGCGCAACATTAACACCAACTAAAGCTGAATTACAAGAAAGCTATAATTTTTACATAAAATTTAAAAAAATTGTGGATTGAAATATCGCACTAAGCGTAGTATTTTCTTTTAGGTTATCACTTTGGAGAAATAATGATTTGGGGCATGTATTCCTGAGTTGCCAAAAACTTCGTCAATTTTATTTCCGTTAAGTGGATACAAAGATATACAATCATTGGATAACAAAAAGTATGTTTTGTTTACAACACCCGTATTTCATGGGTGGTTTCAGCAAAGGTTTGCAGAAGCTAGTTTTGAGAATATCTATGTCTAGTATCACGATAATTATAATAAATAAAGGAGAATCCGAGAAGTGATACAGAAAAAAGAATTTGCCTAACGCGTTTCGAAAATCTTCATCATCGGAACAGGACAGCCTCTAATGATGAAGATTTTCGAAACGCGTTAGGCAATAAATTCTTTCTTGTTTCCGTATCACTTCTCGGATTCTCCTTTATTTATTAGAAGCCTGTTTACAGAGAGGAAGGAGGTTATTTGCTGCCAAGTTTTTTAAAATACGTAACTTGCGTGAACCATGGTGAACATTTTTTTTCTTAATAAATTCATTGTTTTATCTTATTATTTTTTTTTCTTAAATTTCTAAAAGGTCCAGCTAATAGACAAATTTCTCTTGGCAAGATAGTTAAGCTAGGAAAAGCCTGCAAATGGGGCTTAACCCATGAATTCATTACACTGAAGCAATACTGCAAAATTGCAAGTAATAAGATTATCAAGTGTGGTTCACATATAGATGAACAACGAGCTGATTTTGCTCTTTCACCTGATGGAAAATCTGAAGATAAATTTTTCCTTGTAGAGATTAAGGCCCTTTCTTAGTTAGAAATGAAATCCCAACTACTGCACCGTATTTAAATAAACATGGTAGAATGTCCACACTCAACAATAGCCATGCATACTATACACAAGTGCAAATGCAAATTATGAGGTGAAAATAGAGAAAACAGACTTCGCAATTTTACCACAAGGGTATTTATATAGAGTGGATTTCATATGATGAATTCATTTGCAATAAAATTTTGAAAGACATAGAACTAGATTATCAAAAAGGTTTTGCACCTCTGTTGTTAAATACATGCCTAATGATTTAAATACCCAAAAACCATGAAAATAACATTTATTTTATTTTAAAAAATTAAATTTATTTATTTCACATTTTGTATTTCTTTTTATTCAATCATTTAATTGATGTTTTCAAATTTGATAGCATAAAACAATTATAAAATACTTGGGTTGAAATTGGCCACAAATGAGTAGGTAAAGGATCTTTAAGAATTTTGTTTTTCTTGGCCAAGCCTATGACCCTTTCAACAATAATTCTTCTGTTTGCTATTTTTCTGGTCTTAACTATATCAGTCTCTGACATTTGGTCACCTTTTTTAAAGGGGGGGATGTTCAAATGCCCCTTCGCTTTTTCCAATAAATCTGAGATGTCAAATCCACGGTCTGCCAATACATACATTCCCTCTTTAAGTAAATTTAAGAATCCACACTCTTTCACAATTTGCCTATCACTCACGGATCCATCAAATAATTCAGAAACATACATCACTATCCCAGACTCACTCACACCAATCAGACTCTTGAAAGTATTTCTATTCTTATATGTTGAGAATGTCACTTGTTGAATCAATGGATCCCCACTCCTATCAATGGGAATTTCTGTGCAGTCTATTATAATATCATAATCAGTGTCTCTTTTCTTAGCCATACTGAAAAAATCAATTTTCCTTAACTCTTCAAAAATTCTAAAGGTCCAAACGTTCAAGATTTTTCGAATGAATGTTGCCTTAATATTGAATAGGGAGCCAATAGTTGTATATGGCAAATTATGGCGGTACTTGAATAAAGTTATCAACAGTTGATCTTCTGTGCTACAAATTTTCTTGAATAAGACTTTTGATTTTCCATTCCCACAGATTAAATTATAGAGCACATCAAATTGATTTTTGGATAATCCACAATAATGTTTGAAAGTTGATGTTGGTAACCACTGAACCGATAGTAATCTGTTTCTTATCATGAAAACTTCTGTTTGGGTAGTTGTTGAATGGCTTGCTTGTGAGGATTTTTCATTGTGATTTTCATGAGTTACTTCATCCATAATTAAGTAATTGTTATCAACGTTCTCCACCTAAGCATTAGAAACAACTCTATTAAAAATTATAATTGCAGCAAGGAAACCATCACCAGAAGCATTATAAAGATTTATGGGTGACAAATCAGGAGTATTTGAAGTGCAGAATTCAACATTTGGTTTAGGAGGCAAGCGGGATAGGATTCTACGTGGGTTTTGGAATGGTTTATCATGAGATCTTACCGGTAGTTGTTCAGATGGGATTGCAGTCTTTTTTAATATCTTCTTGTCTCCTTTAAAAAAATCAACCTTTAAGCAGTAGTTAATTTCAATATTAAACACAATAATTGTACTTACCCAATCTTGTTGTGATGTAATCTTCAGACTTGAAATGAAGGCTGCAAACCTTCATCCATTTACTCACTCCTTTTCCAGTTCTAATTGCATTTTTCCATTTTGCAAGCATGTCATGCTTACTGGGGAATGAATGGAACATTAAACCTTTGCTTCTTTTTGAATTTGCTGTACACAGTGGGACACAGCAATTAACTGGCATGATTTCTGTGAAAATGAAAGTACATTAACTATTTTCGGAGACGATACAAAACCGAGAGGTAACGCACACGCTTCTCAGTTCATAGACCGGAAATGACCAATACCAAAATTGGACACCTGCTGCACTCTAGTGACGAATAAAAGAAGCCGAAGTTAAAGTCTCCTATTGTCATGGCATAAGCTCACAGGGAATTGTAAACGTTTAAAGCGAAATGGGAAATAGTTAGGAATAAGCGGAATTCGACGTATAAAAACTCGCTTGCCTACGCCACTTCCCGTTAAAATTTCCGCTTCTATGATGTTACGTTGGAGAGAAGTAACTTAAAGCCTCGTACCATTACACAATTTCGCAACAGAATGATAGGGACGCTGTTTTTCATATTAATTTTGTGTGATGGAAGGCCAGGTGCGTTAGGAGAGTTTAAAAATTTGCCTGGATAATTGGTACAGTCACCTTGTTCCATAACTCTGTTAATAACGATGTACTCTATTTTTTCTCCCGCAACGCAAATGTGGCTTGGTCACTGCCCTTGTTCATGTACATGCAAGTATAATTAATAGATTCAACGCTTCTGCACATTACAACGTAAATGTGAGCTTGAAATGCTTTAGCTAATATCGGCGAATAGGTACTACCCATCTATTGTCCCAAACAATTTCTTGGCCACGTGATCTTATTGTTGCTGTAAACCCATCTTGCTCAGGTGAACATCGACGATAGGACGGGTATCCATCTTCTCCCGTTATCGTTGGCTCTACCAGTGCTCTTGGATATATTTTAGAACACCGGCCGTCCTGCTTGCAAGGAGAGTTTCTGTTTGATGCCCTGCAAGGACCGTGAACCATGTGTTTCTTTACGATGTCAAACAGTGTTGGACCTGTGTTAGGGTCCGGATATTCAGCGCTTATCAGCTTATGGACATTGTTGGGACGTGTTTTTTTACAACGCTTATATAACTTTCGCCATTTGGGTCTTGTTTGGTGAATGAAATCTTGTGATCAATATTTCAACCGCTTCCACTAGTCCGATCTTGTTGAAATTTTGTACACAAACGTAAATTTGGTGAAAATGCATGAATCTAAAAAAAATTTTCAAAAAATCCACAGGGGGGGGGGGGGATTAATATCAAATAGAATTGGCTTATGTTTGTTCATTTGCTCAAGAGATGGCGCTATGTGTACCTAATTTTGATATACGCGTTGTTTTTGAAAAAAAAATTTTCTTCAACTGTTCTTCTAGCCAGAGGAGGATATGTGCATGAGGAGGACCAGCAAAAAAGAATATTCATTTATTTTTATAAGCAAATTTATTTTGATAAGAATTTAACATTCCCTACTTAAATTACCCTTGACAGATTAAAATTAATTTTAAATATATCTTTTAGTGATATTTTATCAATCTGTGTATTAACTTTATATATCGTCCTGGCCTATTTTATAGACCTTTTTGAGTTCTACAACTTTTCTATGGAAAGCATTTAAATATCTCTTACTGTTAAGGCAGCGTTTACAAGAAACGCATTCGCTCGACCGTTTTTTCGTCGACTTTAGTTGCAAAATTGGTCGCCACGAAAAGCACTTTTGTTTTATCGGGATAATATATAGCCTAAGTCCACCCTGAAAGTCTATTCTAAATATTGGTGAAACATTTTTTGAAATCGGATGAGTATTTTTGGAGATTGCAAACTTTATTACTTTATAACTATATCCTATCTCAGTTTCAGTTGAGAGTGACGTCATCGAAAAACTTCGCTTATCAGGTTTAGTACACAAACTCATATCCTTCTGCGGTTGATTGTTTTTTATTTTTAATTTCGTCAAATGATTTTTCTATCCGCCGATTTTTTATTATATCGAGGAGAAAAATAAGAAATGCAGATAAAAATTTTGAACTTTTTATAAAGAAATGTATTCAAACCAGTTCTTCATGCGAACAGTAGCTGCTGTACTCGTTATGTCAGTCTCAACTTAACATGAGACAGGGTTTTTATAGATATATAAAGAGATTTCTAAAATGAAGATTTATCAAACACCACAGTGATTTTTTGACAGATTATAGTCAATAAAACAATAACATTTATCAAAGATTATTCGAGTAGATGTGCTGTAAAAGAGAATAATTTTTTTTTTAGTTCTTGAAATATCCGCTATTTTTCAATCGGTATTACTTGAAGGCGACTGTGAATTATTACGGACAGTGAAAGAGCGTTTGAGAATGCAGACATCATTGTCTACATCAGATATGTTTGACAACTGCATCGAAATAGAAAGGAAAATAGCCACAGAAGAAAGTATATTTCTGAAGCATTTCTTATTATTTACAAAATGGAAGGACCTGGTACTATTTACTGACAGCGAAATAAGTAAGGGTGCAATTTTTTTCATAAATACAGGTATTGGACATTGAAACTGAAACACCTTCGCAAATAGCACTGGATACCCCCAGGGCTGAATAGAACCTTCTGCTAGGTAAATTAATCGTATGCATATCAATGAATCACGTGTCAGAGTTCTTGGTAGTCACTTCAGTAGAAAAGTTCGATAGTAAGCTTCAAATTGTCTGTGCAGAGCGCTATAATGGGAGACACATCCGACTTCAAAACAGCGCAGATTGTTGGGGCGCGTCTAGCAGGTGCATCTGTGTCCAAAACTGCCACACTTTGTGATGTCTCACGTGCTACAGTATCCAGGGTGATGTGTGCATATGAACAGGAAGGACGAACCACGTCCAGGAGGAGCAACTGCAGGGGAAAACGGAAGTTGTCGGAAAGAGACGTCAGGACATTGACCAGGAGTGTTGCACGAAAGCGGAAAACCACCGCAGCAAAAATCACCGCAGAAATGAATACACACCTCCAGGAACCTGTGTGCACGAAGACAATCCGTCGTTACCTGCATAAATCCAACATCCATGGCAGGGTTGCTATACCGAAGCCTTTCATCAGTAGTACAAATGCCTCCAAGCGGGTTCACTGGTGCCGGACGCATAAAACTGGACGTTGGATGACCTCAAACGCGTCATATTCTCGGATGAGTCCAGCTACACTGTCTTCCAAACAACAGGGAGGGTATTCGTCTGGAGGAGCCCCTCTGATGCCGACAACCCAGACTGCTTGGCACCCACAGTCAAACACGGAGGTGGATCAGTAATGGTTTGGGGTGCAATATCATGGTACACATTGGGTCCACTAATTGTTCTCGGGGGAAGTGTCACTGCCAAGGACTATAAGACCATTTTGGAGGACCATTTACACCCTACGGTTCAAACACTCTTCCCAGACGGTGGTGCAGTGTTCCAGGATTATAACTGCCCCATTCATACTGCAAAAATTGTCGCAGAGTGGTTTGATGAGCATGACAATGAGCTTCAGCATCTGCCGTGGGCCGCTCAATCGCTGGATCTCAACATTATCGAGCCTGTGTGGGGTATCTTAGAGGATCGAGTGAGGAAACATTTCCCCCCACCGCGTACACGTGCTGAACTTGCAACTGTGCTTCAAGAGGAATGGCTACAAATTCCTCTGCAAACTGTGCAGGACCTCTACCGATCCTTCCCAAGACGTGTTGCTGCTGTGCTGGCTGCCCACGGTGCCCCAACACCTTATTAAATAAAGATTTTGGATTTCTACCAGGTGTTTCAGTTTCAATGTCCAGTACCTGTATGTACTATATGTATTTTTAAATGACTTGTAGGTGATATATTTAAATTCATCACGAAAAGTAATGTTTTTTAATCAAATATTGTTTAATGTAATCCATAAAAATGAACTTAAATTTCATATTAATAATGTTGTTAAAGAGATTAAAATCGCTAAATAACCTATTTTCACCTGTTTGTTTCTTTACAAATGATAAGAGGCAAGTAAAACAGACATGTACAGGGTGTTGCAGATAACTACAGGGCAGTATAACTGGAAGCCTACTTGCTCAATTGCAGCACAATATCCGCCAGACGATGGCAACAATCACCCCAGAAATGCTGGGTCGAATGAGAGAAAACTTTGGGAAGAGGGTAGCTCCCTGTGCTGAGCAAGATGGAATTGCTCGACGGTCTCATTGCCTCGACTATCAGCACAGGCTGTTTGCTCGTTCTGCATTTTGCTCGTTTTGCTCGTTTTGCATTACAGCACAGGAGGGGAGTCGTCACAAGTTCCTCCAGCGTCGAATACATTTTTCGTCGAATCCTAACTGCCTTTTCTTTGAACATTTGTTATAAGATACTTCACAAAACACCCAGGTGACACGTTCTTAGCAGTAGAGCAAACTGGTCTGCTGCGTCTGATGGCTTTGGCCCTGTATCCGCTACTAGACGCAACCCAGGTTAGCCCGTGAGGACCAAGCATAATAATAATAAAAGTGTGAAACGCTATTTTTTACTATTCTCCTCTGTTGGATTTTTGGTTTGTTTGTTGGTCCCCTTTAGCTACGGAGGACATTCATAAGTGTGTTTACTTTTTGTGTACCCCTTATCCTGCTGTAGAATAGCGCGCGCCCCCCCCCCCCCTTGGCTCAATTGGTCATGCCCTTTGCCAAACAAACAAGTTTAACAAAATAAAATTACCCAATTATCATTTGATGTCGAGCCAGCCCCTGGGTCGAAGCGGGTGGGCTTCCCGTTATACTGCTTTGTAGTTATATGCAACACCCTGTATATAAATTATCACCCGAAAATCTGTATCATGCAAAAACAAAGAGCATTTATTGCGTCGTTCAGTATTTTAAGTTTTAATGACCGAAAGGAGTTTTTGTGACCAGCTCTTCATAAAAAGTCTACTATAAAAATTCACTATAAAAATCTACTCTGCATTATAAAAATAAATATCAGGTAATGCATTTTTCTAGTTGGTCTACAAGGGGGTGGCCGTGGCCTGGTTGTCTCGTTGGTTGGCTCGCTGATCGATGGAGTTAGGCAACTTCAGGCGCGGCCAGCTGCTGGCTGGGTGACAGCCATTGGCTTGAGGACCTTTGCTGGGTAAGACGGCTATTTGGGGCACAGCTGTTGGGGGACTTCAGTCTGACCCATTTGCTGAGTGACCAGTGCTGGATGTCCAGCAGCTGGTGATAGCTACTGGATTGTTTGTCCGCCAGCAGCTTTTCCATCATGAACCCCCCGTGCTTCGGAGGGCACGTTAAGCCGTCGGTCCCGGCTGTTACTGTCATCTCGTAGCTGTCGTTAGTTACTAAGATGGTGCAAAACTCCCTCGAAGGAGTAAGAGTGCTGTACAAGATAAGTTGGTCTACAAGGTGCTGTCTAAATTTCTTAAAATAGTGTACAGCACTCTTATGGTAAGACATGGGCACGCAAAAAAAAAAACCCTTGCTTTCGCTCTGAGTAGGAAGAGCCAAAAATCACTTTACTCAGATCCGGAGAGTATGGTGGTTGAATGATGACAGAATTTTTTCTCGGCGAATAAGTAATAATAAGCGATATGAGCTTCCGTGCGTTATGCAGAAACTATTCTACTGCCGCTTCTTCCAAGCAGTATCAGCAGTAGCATGACACCGCTGCAAAATTTGCATGTAGAAATATCAGTCTGTTACGGCAGAAATTAAGAATGTAGGCTCGCAATTGTAACAGGTCTGAACAAGTTTTGGCGTACAGTATCGTTCTGTTCTCTTTCCAGTTACA
>JAHWFO010106489.1:0-26377 GCA_023313115.1 Rhysida immarginata
CAAATTGAACACCCCCTCCTCATTAATATGCGCGTAGAGCGACGGGTATTCTACTGGCACTCACCGTCGAATACTGTTTACAGGCGAAAAACATTTCAAAGCTAAGCAGTCAAAATGACCGTGTGTTTGTACGAAGATCCCTAAAATATCGGAAATGTTATGGAGTATTTTATGCGCTAACACTATCCGCCACAGGAGCTGGTTTGATGGAGAGTGACGTTCGATGGAACCACACAATTTCATTTTTCCTTTAAAGGAGTGAAAACAAAATGTCGAAAATACATTAATGAAGTATGGAAGCTGAAGTGAACCCATTGAATGAAGCCGTTGAACTCGTCGTTGTTAAAACACACCACGATGGTATTTTCCAGAAGATTCTGCGCCGGCCCACAAGCAAAACGGACACAACATATTTGCCGGAAAACATATCATCTTTCATAAGCGCTTTAAGCTCCAATTTAAATTCGCTCGATTATGAACTGTGGATTAAGTTGGAGGTAGAGGTCTGTAGTACTTTCCATACAAGTATCAAGTCGTTGCAATGTTCTCTTAAAAAAGTATCATCCAAAATTTCTCTGGACGTTAGTCGTGCCGCCTTTGATACCTGGCCAGACAGATTTCGGGCCTTTATCAAAGCGAAGAGCTGTTTAGAATAAAAGCTGATCGTGTTATTAAAATTCCACTGTATAATGCACTGTATAATGGTATTATTAAAATTGTTTCTTTTTTTCCTGTAGCATTTTTATTTCTGTAACATTTTTAATAGACGAACAGAATTTGTGGATCAGGAGGCAGTTGGTGCCGTTATAGTTTGTCAAGGCATTATAGTTCGTATTATAGAGGCATTATAGTTGATCCACGGCGCACAAGATCCAGCATCTCTGAAATAGTCAACATGATAGGCTTTCTCGAACAAATGTTGCTATAATGTATCGAGAATGGCAAGAAAAAGAAACCCAAAAAATACCCATAAATAAAAGACCTGTGATCGGAAACAAATTTTCGGAAACATGTACGGAAAAATGTTCATTGTGTAAAAATCAAACAGGCGTGCAAACATTTCTTCAAATAAGGCTATATCAACTCGCCGAAATTGCCAAAATAAAAATTCTGAACGCACAAGTTGCCGGATATTAGAAAGAATGGACACAATTCACAGCCGTCGGCCACTCGTTTAGGTCAAAAGCAGGTTACAGTTGGCCAGTGAATATCGCCCTATTGAAACATATGGATGTCAGGCAGTAGCGTAGTTTGAAACATAAGGCGGCTAAGAGCCCTTGACATAAGGAGTCCCTGACCTGAACACCGACTAGAGTTAGTCGGTTTTTGCTAGTCTAACCGAGAAAAGGTCGAGAATGACGAAGTAAAAAACGGTTAGAACGGTTAGACTAACCTGTTAGGTATAGGAGCACTATCTGCTGTCTTTGACCGCGTTAAAATGACGTCGCAGTTTTCTCGCCGAGATTTATGACCGACCAATCGCTATCTCATCTCATCGGTTGAATTTTTGACCTTTATTCTAGATTACTTCAACACGATAGCAAGTTAGGTTTCTAATAAATTGGTTACTCAGTGTATTTGTCAGTGTATCAAGACACAAAAAATTAAGGCACACTCACGCCCATGATGACTTGTGAAAACTGACTTCAGTGAAATCTCGATTAATTTCAGTAAAACTGCCTAATCAGAGTTTTTTCCGCAAGGCAAACAAGGAGAATTATATAGTTGGCCTCGGTTTACCGAACATAAATTAGCGGATGATTAGCTAAAAGCAAAATATCGAGCGATATGAACGAAATATCGAATGAAACTAATACCCCACCTAAAATAATGTCTATTGATAACACACTTTTTAAAATTCAAATCAGCGATAGTGGTTAAAGATTCTTACTTCCGCTTGCTTTCTCGCAATCTCTATCAATTGGATATAAACGCATGCATATGATTAGAAGTGATAGGACAAATCATTTCGTTGAAGATTGTTATAGTAATATGGCAATTAAACTTGACAGCAGTATGGTTCGTTAAAATTTCTGCATATTCATCGACGAAACACGAAAAAGTCCCAAACCTTACGATATTTTATGAAAAATGCAAAACGGTTCACGAACATCAGTAGAAATGTTAAAGATACGAAGCAACTGATCGCAAACTTTCCAGAAAAATAAATTTAATAATTGTGATAAAGAAATGTTAAATATATATGTACCCAGAATTATTCGGCGAATTTGTTTATGAATTTTAAGGATTTTAATTTGTAATAACATTTTATTTGTTGTTTTTTAAGTAAACTATTCCTTAAAAAATTTTATTTTAGAGACAAATTGTAAAATGTCGCCCAGTTGACGTGGCCCAGTTAACTAACGCTCACATTTGCCAGTCCATCTCATCTCTCTGCATCAGTTCAATCATTTCGGATTCATTACTTCTTTAGCTATTTTGAACTGCCAAAGATCCTAAGCAATTGCCGTGGACACTATGCATAAGATTTTAAGTACACTGAAAAAAATATTTCATTTAATGGAAATTTTACTTTGGAATTACTTACTGGTGTGCTGCGATCTTTTTTTACAGCAGATAAAAATAGCGACTGACACAATGATGCATACTATAGTAAGGGCCACAGCCGGAATAAAAATCATTGGATCCAAATAAAATAGCACGACCTTTTCTTCTTTGCGAAGAACAGTTTGAGGTGGAATCGTACCTAGGTGCGGAAGTAAATATTGCATATAAGCTAAATATTCAATTTAATTCTATTTTTATGCAATATACCGTGTTTCAAAAGTTCCCGAACTACCCCTTCTGTATGTAGTGAAAGCCTAACCTATGACAGCAGGAGTAATGTTCGGCCAACCACTATAATAAACCATGTGCTGAAATAAATTACATAAAATCAGTTTTACATAGTGGCAAAGAGTACTTGTTGAAGGCTTCGGGCGATTAGGATGTCGGGCATGGAATTCGTCGGCGGCATTGTGCAACGTCAAATCCCCTCTCGCGCAAAGGAGAACCACCTCCGCTCGTTCTTGCATACTGTATTTCATTTGTTTGTTTTCACGAAATAAACGCTTTTTAAACTGTTACTGTACCGGTATAAGGTTAACACTGTATACCGTAGGTTTTATAAATAAAACTTCTAGTATTTTTTACTTTAACCTTTTATTTCACTCTCATATTCGCGTATTTGCATTTATGTAAAATAAAGAGCGGGATTCGTAACGACTGGGAGCATCTATTAATTTTAAAAAAAGAGGTTGAAAGATAGTGGCTCCTGTCTACCAGCCCTTCAGCATACCTGCACAACAGTACGTTATGCAGGGAAAGTCATCTCCTGCGTTCGGGAGCTTTTGAAACACGGTATAAGAAAATATTAATAACTTAATTGGGAATGTTTACGAACTGGTGAGATATTTGTAACTCAATTAAAATTAAAAATTTTCTTTAATAAATTACGATGTCATTAATTAATTGTAATTACATCTCATGTAGGAGTTATCGAAGCATAAAAAGATCTTATTAATTTTATTCAAACACAAAATGGCAAATGCAGTCTAAACTACCCTACACTAATGAAACAGAGACCTATTATATATGAAATCTGATTTGCTCGTGGAACCGATAATCCCGCATCAGCAGTTGACGTGATTTGGTACTATTCGCGTGATGACTTGCTTGTGTAACGTTGTCGTAGGTTGAAAATGGCTAAACGAAAGGAACTGAATGATTTTGAGACAGAAGTAATAATTGGGTGCCACATGACAGAAATGCTGATATCTTGAATAAATGGAACAGTACGGGCATCTTAGCACGCACACACCCAACGCAAAAACCGCAAGAAACCACTCTATCTCAACAACAAGGAGTTTCAACAGCCAACTGGAATTAGTGTGCATTACAACCCTTTGCGGAAGGAATTGCATTGCCTCGGCATTCATGGATATATTGTGGCACTCAAGCCAAACGACATGGCTGCAAGACTCCAGTGGTGTTTGAAATACTGACACTGAAGAGTCGCAGTGGACAAATATTTTGTGGAGTGAAGAATCACGCTACATTCTGTTGCAGTCGGATGGGCATGTTCGGGCAGGACAGATGCAAGGAAATGCTTTTTTTTCTGAGTATATCGTTCCAACCATGAAGTTTGGTGGTGGTGAAGTCGTGGTGTGAGTTGTGTTTTTCATGGCATGACCTTTGGACCCTTGCATGTGGTTGAAGGCAATTTAAACCCTACGGCCTACAAAGACATTTTGGACAATCGGGTACTTTCTATGCTGTGGGAATTTTTGGTAATGAGGATTGTTATTTTCAGCACGTAATGCACTATATCAGTTTTAGGCTTCCGTCAAATAGTGAATGGCACACGTTCACGAATGTCAATCGCCTTCCGTGGCTCGTACAGACCCCTGACCTTAACTCAATCTCACACTTATGGTACAAACTGGAGGGTAGAGTGAAGGTCAGGGAGCCTGTTTCTGCAGCAAGATTGGGCCCAAATAATGAAAGATGTTTATCGGAACAGTGAATGATGTAATTTTAGCACGCGGAGGTCCAACAAAATATTAAATTAAATAAAATTTTACCACATCTGTGCTGTCCGTTCCGTTACTGTAGGGCAGATAGTAGACAGTAGCGTAATTCACAACACGTTGTTTCACCATTAAAGTTGCAACGTCAGGAGGAACACGAGCTATTATTGCAAGGGTCATTCACATGAAATCAGAATGCGCGCTGTGCTGTTTGAGTATGGTAGATGGCAGAAATGTATACCCTGAGACCGAGAGAAACAGAACGGACATGAACAGTGGTACAGAAGACCTCGTTTCCAAAAGTATTGTGTTATGTTATGGGCGTGCCTAAAGGGTGTGATCGGATCTATGTAAGGAAGGCACAACAAGTAGAAATTCTTTCTGCCCATCAAAAGAGTTTCACGACAATGCCAAACTTCACTTGACGCTCACAACAACGAACATCCTACAATGTTTGTAATGGAAGAGTCTTGCCTACACTTCATATATTCCAGATCTCTACCCCTGGGGTTTTTTCATAAGGGGACACTTTTGGAAAAAGAAATTTGAATAAAAGTCCACTATCATTAATGAAAATCAGATTAATGGGATGGAGATATAATTAAATATACCTGCTTGCATAGTGATTAAATGATTAATACCTAAGATTAAATGATCTAAGAAAACAAATTGTGAATAAATATTTTTGAAATTCAGAATAATTATACAAAATTTGGTATGCTTGTCTATCATATTCTCGGAAAACTGGACTTAGACAAGATTCCTGTCGTTTAACTGCTTCTATTTCTAGTTCGTAACTATCAAAATCATATAATAAGACAACGAGCTTCTTACCACCAGTAAGAGAGCGAGTGCTGAAAGTAAACTCTCCGTTGTTAGAATCTTCTTCGCTGGTAAAAGCCGTAATACGAAGGATATACCAAGTAGCTGGTTCGAGATTAGGAATGACCATTTTCTTTTGTGTTGGTTTAATATTGTCTGATATGACAGTCCATTCAATAGAAGTTAGAGTTTTGTATTCGGCTTGAAATTTTATAATGGGGCAGCTACCGGATGGCCAACCGTTGAAATTAATGGTAGCAAAGGTGGCGCCTTCTTGTAACAGTTGGTCTTTTTCAGGTGGGATGAATGCTGACAAGAAGATATAAAGACGGTTTAATTTTTTGAATAATTATAAATTAAAAATTTTTAAATTACACTAAATAAATATTTTTACACCAAAATAATTTCATTTAATAACCATCGCCTTGAGTTGTAACCGTTATGATTTCGCTGCGATTTCCTGTGCCGATTTTGTTGACTGCTTCCATGTATAGTTCATACGTAGCGCCGCAAGCCAATTCTTTTAGATTATAATGATTAATTGATGCTGGAAACTGAATCTTTTCCCACGATTTTGATTGTCTTCTGTAATTCAGAATGTATTCTGTAAATATAAAATATGTATTACATCAATGTGTTTTATTCTTTAGCAACATGCAATGATTTTTAAAATATTTATAAAAATTTTCTATTAATAATTTGCCTTCATAAAAAGAACTCAAAACAAAAAAAAAGTTTTACTCGTTTGAAACTATTTTGGTTTTTTTCATACAACAATGTAAAATAATTGGAAATAATTTCAAACAAACAATAATTACAACAATCTTTGCATTTCACCCTTTTGTAAAAGTTTAGGTCCACCTGCTAATAAATTGAAATTATTAAGTACCGAAAGATGCTGTATGCTATCAGTGTGGGGAAACGTGTCTGTCTGTCTGTCTGTCTGTCTGTAACTCTAACTCCTCCGAGGCTATGAAAGATTTTCAAAATCTGTTTTCGTCAGTCGATGAATATGGTTCATGGCACGAACCAATTACAAATATTATCTAAATCGGTTCAATAGCACGTGCACAAATATTATCTAAATCGGTTCAATAGCACGTGCACAAATGTTACCTTCACGACTCCACCTAGCAATTTTCAATGGAGAGATATATTAAGTAATATATCAAACAAATCGTAACGACGAGATAGGAGCGGACATAAATAACTATTTTCGCCAAGTGATAAATATGGTTCTAGGGTTCTAACATGTCACATCATTACAGGGTATTACCTACTAATTACAAATGGGTGAAGTTGTGATAAGTTGCTAATTAACAGTTAACAAAAAAAATTGCAATCAACAAGGGAAAAGGGAAATCCTTCAGGTTAAATTATTGCCTTGAAACAAGATGGCCTTTCAGATAGCCAAATAGCCAAGAAGAGTTAAAGCGTGCACATACACTTATCAACAGTTTTTTCAAATTGGGTCGAAAATATGGACAGAATCAACGACAGAGAGACCTCAGAAATTAACAGCAAAGGAAAAAAAGAGCTCTCTTAGGTTAGATCAGAGACAATACAGCAAGTTAATGATCACTGGCTGCAAGACCGGATGTAAATGTGTCCAAATCAACTTTATCAAGTCTGGGCAACTTGGCTATAAGAAAAGTGAAGCGTGTTCCTAAACTCACAAATCATTACAATGAATGAAGGTTATCCTGGGAACGGCAAATGATGTCATGAACTAACAAATGGAAGCATGTTTTTGGACTGATGAAAACAAGTTTTAATCTCAATGGTCTGATGGACTGGCACGATCTCAGGAAGGAGGAATATCTATTCACCAGTGGAGAGGGAAGAGTAATGATCTCAGGAGCGTTTGGATGGAATGCAGCCAGTCTTACTTTTCCGTCAGGTAGAATGTGAGTTGCAGACTATCAAAGAATGGAACATTTTTTGCTTCCATTTGGTGAGACTTTGGGATGTCCTTTTTGGATTTATCTGCAAGACAATGATCCAATACATAGGACAACATCAACAATCGACTGCATCTTAGAAAATGGAATTCAGCGTTTGTAAGTGGCCTGCTTGTAGACCGGATTTAAACCCCATAGAAAACTTGTGGGGGATGTTTGTACGTGGAATTTGTAGATAAATTGAAGACTGCAATTGTAGAAAATTGGGAGAAAATTGATTTATCTCAGATGAATTCAAATTCTTCTTTGTATCTTGGCTCTATTAAGAATGAATTATTCAGTCCGGTGGAGAAAAAAGAACTTAATTTGCAAATTTTGTTCCGGAACAATCTAAATGTGCTTATAAAGATATTCAACCAAAAAATATTAAAAATTGAAACAAGATTTCATTCCGTTTAGTAAGGATATTTAGATTCTCACCTGTTATTGTATCACCACCATCATTATTCGGTTTCCAGTTCAAATGAATAGAAAACAAGGATTTTGAAATGACATCTAAATTAGGAGGGCTCGGCGGAACTAAACGAAATATAAAGGTTATATAGGGTGATTCTAAAATGGTGAGTCAAAAGTACCTAGTGCTGTTCTGTGGGTCAAAATGAACAAACTGAACAAAAATAACCTAACACCTCCGCGAAATTTCGTCATTATCCCAAGAAAAGAGCAGGCCGAGTCCATTATGAACGAGGGAGCAAGGAAGTGACAAGAGAAGAAAACATCCCACCGTTGCTTTCTAAACACTCCCCCGCCGATTTTCTTCGGAACGATGACAAAATATGGCAAAATTTCGCGAGATTTTACACTGCTTGGCAATGAAATTGCCCCACCAACAAGGAGTTATCCTACCTTATCCATATTTAGTGGGGGGGGGGTTCGTCTACCTCCGACTAGTAAACGGACATGCATGTGACATGACCATTTGGGTTGATATAGAGTGTCCGGATGCCTGTATAGGCTCATCAGTTGACTACTGTGCGAGACGTTCCATGCAGTAGGTAGGAAGCAACTGCCTCGTGGCTGGATGGTCAACCAGACGGGTTGCTGTCCATGTGTCGCGGGACGCACGGAAGGTAGGCTGATGTTGGAGGAAATGGCGAGAGGAAGGCACACATGCCAGAAGACCAGGCTCTGGGGCCCGGAGAAGAAAAATCAGCTCGTACCGATAGGCGGATAATGCGAACAGCGCTAGCGGACAGAACCATCATCCTGCGGCAACTGCGCGACAACATCATTATTCCCGGTACTGCTCCAGTGTCAATATCGATAATAGCACGCCGGTTACACGCCACGACAATGCCTGCCAGGCGTCCACTGTTTTGTCTTCCTTTGACATCTGAGCACCGCGCGATACGACTGCAATGGTGTCGTGAACGAGTGGGCTGGCGAATGGAATGGCGCCCGGTGGTCTTCAGCGAGGAATCCCGCTTTTGTTTGGACACCGAAGACAGACGCGGACGGGTGTAGCGCAGACCATTGGAACGTGCCAATGAACAATGCATCCGTTATCGCCATCGGACCAACACCCGGGATCATGGTCTGGGGTGCCATCGGCTACGATATCAGAACGCCTTTAGTCACCATCCAAGCACCCTGAAAGCAGCACGGTACATCACAGAGATTCTGCAGCTCGTATTACTGCCTTTTCTGTACATCATACCCGGCGCAGTCTTTCAGCAGGATAACGCCAGACCGCACACGGCAAACATGAGCATGGCATGTCTGCATGATGCAACTGCCTGCCAGGACCCGGGAAGTCCCCAGACCTATCGCCAATTGAGCACGTGTGGGACATGGTGGGACGTCGTTTACGTCAATCTCCTTAAACTGACACAGCAGGTTCACCGGGCCTGGGCAGAGGTACCCCAAGATGACATTCGCCACCTGTATGATCACCTACACCTGCGGCTGGAACAATGCATCGCCGCTAGAGATGGTGCCACAACCTACTGATGTCGCTTTCCATTGGGACACCCTGTACAAACGAGTGCACGTCTTGGCTCCATAAAGTAATAAAGGTGTGTTCAGATGTATCTCTTGCTGTATACCTACTTTTGGCTCATTTGGATAACTCCTTGTGGGTGGGGCAATTTCGACATTTTGAATGAGAAATTTGATATCCATTTTGACCCACAAAACAGCGCTAGGTACTTTTGATTCACTATTTTAGAATCATCCTGCATGGTTCATCTCTTACATTTGATAAATAACTGTAATTCATTCTAACTTACTTACTTGCAACTGTGATTGAGTATTTAACTTCATCATTTCCTAAAGCATTTGATATTTTACAGGTATAATTAGCTGTATCATTTTCATTAGCATTTTTAATAATTAAAGTCCCATCAAATCTGATAACTATTCTCTCGTTTTCTTCCACAGGTTTACCTCTTAAAAACAATCATAAGGAAATTAAAGGTAATAAAATTATATAATGTAACAATAAATGTGCGATCTGATTGAAAGTATTTAGTCTAATATAGTAATTGCTAATATTCATGTATGAATTTAATAAAAACAAAATTAATATACTAACGTTTACACGGACTTATTAATTTAATAGGAACACCCCACCTGGAAACAATAGTGCATTGTTGTTTGTTTAGGTTTTTGGGCGCGTCGTCATTTGGGTCATTTGCATTTTCTTCACACAACTGTTTTCTTGCAGTCTTGATAGAATACCAATATTTATAAATTAATATTTTACTAATTGCCAAGTCGGACAACGAGACGGATTGAGAAGGGAAAGCCTAGCCTCAGCTTGGTCACAATGCTTCGTTCACAATGCTTCGTTCCATATGAAAATTAAACATCACGTGGGCATATAATAAATAGGATGCATATCGAATGATGTAAAACAGAAAAAAATATACAGCTTGAAACCACACCAGTTAATGATTAAGGTCATAGAAAATTTTCTAGAATCTTAACAGCCAACGGAAAGGCCTAACCTAACCGAACCAACAACAACAGCTTTCAGTGGTCGTGAGGAAGGAACATCTGTACCACCGCGTAATTAGAGGAGGGTGGTCAATATCTGGTGAAAACATGAGCCGATCGTGCCAAAAAACAATTACCCGACTGGATTCAACAAAAATGATCTATGAATGTCTGCTAGTGCAGATGAATACAGTTAAAATGACGATAATAACATTGTGATACAGTTAATTTAGGAAACATTGTGAAACATTATTGGTTTTGAGTACTAAATAATAATAAATGAATAATAAATTTTAGAATAGTAAAAGCCGCGGTTTTTGAGGGCCGCTTTTATTCCACTTTAACTTTTCATGACGAGGCGATTATTTGAGGGCATCGCTAAAATCGAGGCGGCGTTTAATCAATAATATTGGTGGTGGCATTATTATAACGTAGGGGTCGTTTTTCTTTACAAGAGTTGATCCTCTCATACAACACAACCACAAAAAAGTTGAAGTATGTGCATTCAAACCAAATACTGTCTGAGAATTTCTTTGTACTGTCTCTGATTAAAACAAAATAGGTGACTGCGTTTCAATTTTAATAAAATGACAAAAAGGTGAAAATACAGGATGATTACAAAAGAACTTCACAGTTTCAAAAGTTTATAACATCAAAGCAATTCAGAATATAGACACACTGCATACGGATTCTTAAAGAAAAACTCTTGAAGTTTATTGTGACATAGTTAAAGATGTTCAATATGCCCCCCTGTAGTCGAATTCGTCCCAAACCCGCATTAACATGTCTCCATCAATCCCACGTATCGCTACCGTAATGCGTTCTTTCAGCTCGTCTAGCTCACGGGGAAGGGGTAGGGTGAAGAGGTCGGGGCTCCGCGGTGGCCACTTTGCAAGTTCCAGGTTATTGTTTGCTCGACCAATCCACCGCTGTGATTTCTTTTTATGGGGGTGTGTAAAGGACAAGGTCCTCACCCTACACCTTCCCCGTGACCTAGACGAGCTGAAAGAACGCATTACGGTAGCGATACGTGGGATTGATGGAGACATGTTAATGCGGGTTTGGGACGAATTCGACTACAGGGGGGCATATTGAACATCTTTAACTGTTGTCACAATAAACTTCAAGAGTTTTTCTTTAAGAATCCGTATGTGGTATGTCTATATTCTGAATAGCTTTGATGTAATAAATTTTTAAAAGTGTGAAGTTCTTTTGTAATCACCCTGTATAATAGCTGCTTTTATTAGGCCTAATAAATGTTCACTCTTTTAGCTCTGATATAAAATAATTTCATAATTTCACCCTAATATTCAAAAGATATTAATCGACGTAATCGCCTCACTAGTGACAAAATAATTGAAGCACCACGTCATGTACCACGAAACAATTGAAGCAGAAGATATTTTCTCATTATTTTGTGTTCAATTGCACAAAAAACAAGATAAGCCTCCTTGAAATACATAGTGAAAGTTTCCGCATAATAAAAATTTGCATGGTTTTTTCTGAATTTGTAATAACTTAAAATATAAAGCTCCTGCATCTACAAGATCATATTCGCACATCGAATGCGAATGTTTTTGTTTTGTCAAAATGGGTCGAGGAAGGCCTTTGTCAGAAGAGATGCGAAAAACAATTATTGAACAGTACAAAGAAAAAAAGTCAAAAAGAACCATAGCAAAACAACAAAATGTAAACAACTCTACCCAAGGAATAAAACTGGCCGTCCAAGAAGAACCTCAGAACGAGATCATCCAGTCTTACGTCAAATTATCAAACCAACACATATGCCACGCACTAGAAATAAACAGCGAGGAGTGTAATGTGATTAAAAAAGTTTCCCACTGAAACTTGCCGCCAAGGTATTCATCACCTGGAATATGGTTTCTACAAGGAAAGGACAGACCTTAACTTACCCAAAATCAATGTGACTTCAATGGGCAAAAAAAAAAAAAAATTATTGATGAAAAATAGGAAAGAAAATTCCACAGCCTGGGATCGAACCAGGAGCCTTCTGCTCACCGTGCAGATGCGCCAGCCAATTGGCCACTGCGGACATGGAAGCATTACGCTATCTACATGCCCTTAGGGCTGGCTGGAGCAGTACCCAGTTCGCAGGCTGGCGCATCTGCACGGTGAGCAGAAGGTTCCTGGTTCGATCACAGGCTGTGGAATTTTCTTTCCTATTTTTCATCAATAATTTAAACATGTGAGGTATGGCGTGTATAAAATCCTCATAGAACATCCAATTATTATTCTTTAAAAAAAAAAAAGTCTTCTGGCCCCAATGTTCGTAAAACAAAGTTGTATGAAGTTTGTTATTTCCATCACAGGAAACGAGTAATTAGAAACAAAAGTGAAGTTTGATCCAGCATAAAACTTGAAGTGCATAAACCCGTCAAAACAATTTTCCGTAAGCTTGATTGTGTGGAGCTACTGTGACTCCTGAAGGAGAGGATCAACTGCATATAACCGATGTAACTTGTTTTCTTTTCAGTTAGAAAACTTCATCCGACTGGGGATTTCATATTTCAAACAGGGCGGCGCTTCAGGCCACACAGCAAAAAAAATTAAAGAGTGGTCTAAACAGCAAAAAATGAGCATTATTGAATGGCCACCAAGCCGTCCAGATATGCTCCCTATTGAAAAATAGGTGGGGAGTTTCGAAAAAAGGCTTCTAGAAAAATACACACTTGGACGAAGAATGGGTTAAGAAGGGCACTACACAAAAACTATTGGATGAAGTAACGCCAGAAAACTTCAAAGGCTTGTTTCGCCTAAGCCTGAACCATTGAAGACAAATTTGGAATAACAAAACATTAATATTGATGATGCTTCAATTATTTTCTGGTATGTAACTCCTTCAAGTATTCTGTACTTTATGACGCGACTAAGTCAATGAAATACCTGTTAATTTCTTTGTGAAAGCAAATATTATTTTTTGTTTTGTTTACATTAATCAACTTTTTTGTAGTTGAATTCTCTCTGTAGAACGGTCTCTCAGCGGCTTATCTCATTATTGTTGCCGAATAAACCCCACCCATTCGTGACTACTAATGGAGATGGCATAAACCCCTGTAGAGATGATATACATCAATTTAGGATATAGATTTCAAAATTACTACAACGAGGGCTTTAGATATAACTTAATCTCATGCTTTAGAATTTTAAGAAAAGAACTGAAGAGGGCTATTCGCAACATACGAGGGTTGTTCAAGAATTTTTGCCTCCTGGTCCGTAACTTTTTTATTTGTTAACCGATCAAAATTCTTTTTGTATCTGATACTTACATTTGTCCTCTGTGTAATGCACTATTCACTTTTTGACATAGTTCCAACGCGTGACCAGTTGGGTGAACCCGTCGGATAGGAATTCCGGGATTGTTGTCGACACAAGGATCGAATGGCATCTTTCACCTCGTCGTTAGAATGCAACTCATGTCTCTTAAGGTGCTCTTTTTTCTTTGGGAAGTGGTGAAAGTCGCAAAGTGCAAAGTCTTTCATCTGTAGCGCTCCACGCCTCTGGCGTGTGGCGATCGTGTGCGAGTGGGCGTTATCGTTCTGCAGAAGAGGGTCCAAAGCTGCCATTCCATCCTCGTGTCGACAACATCTCTGGAATTCCTCTCCGACGGGCTCACTCGTTGGCGCAATGCGTGGAAATGGATGGGGACTATGTCAAAAAGTGAATAGTGCATTACAAAGAGGACAAATGTAATTATCAGATACAAAAAGAATTTTGAAAATCGGTTAACAAATAAAAAACTTACGGATCAGGATTGAATAACCCTCGTGCTTTTAACCCGTCGAATCGACAGGAGTTATGTGATGCACTTGTTTTGGCGTGGAGCCTATTTTCACCAATATGTTTCCGACATCTTCTGGAGTCAATGCCATGACACATTCAACCTGAATTGGCTGTAGGAGGATGCACGAGATACTGATAGAGCTAATAGGGTGTTCCTATCAAATTGAAATGCCAGTGTTTTTAAAAAGCAAAAAAAAAAAAAAAAATGAATGATCCATACTAGGCTCAGTTTAAATTTTTATAATGGTATATTACTAATACATATACTGTAATATATTCTCTTATTCCTGTTAGTTTTATGTTAAAACTGCTTTATAATGCTGTTCATTTCTAAAAGCAAATCTAGGAATTTAATCCTGATATCATATTCAGAAATCCTGCCATTTCTTGAAGGAGCTCATCAAATGACCGCTTATAAATCAATGCTTCTTAAATCTAATTTTTTGTTAATCATTTGATTAATATCAAATGCGAATCGGGTTTACTCCGCGTGTAGTATCGATATAATTAAGTTTGGGTATAAACCGTTTTTGAGCCTTTTAAAATATAACGATTTTATTCCTTTAAAAACAATGATTTGTAGGTTAGAAGGTATATAGTTCGCGTACGCCTGCATTTTTGGCGCTGCAGTTTCTATGAACTGTAATAAAATATTTTGAATGACTGTGTTCGGCATAGACGACGCCGACAGCTACTCTACAATTTACGAAAAGCTTTCATGTGCCATACACTAAATTTGAAATTTTAACATACGGATATGTATAACTTGTAAAGAGAAACCTCGGCGAAAAACCTCCATTTACAGGAAAGCCCATTTTGTGAGAAAACCTCTAAAACCGCGTTTCGAATCAAAGAATAGAGGTTTTTCTAGAATGCTATTCCATAATTTTTGTTATTTACTGAATAGCATGAATTGCTTGGAAGTTTCTCAGAATAACTGAAGCTGGGTTAGGACAAAGACGATAAGAAAGGTTAGGATTTCTTATCGTCTTTGGTTAGGATTTGCAATTTTAACAATACAGATAAGAAAACAAGAGTATATTTTATTGCATTTTTGCAAAACTCGAAAGTTTGCTTTTAAAACGGACTAACTTTGGGTTTTCCTTACTGTGACAACCATTTTCTATCGGGAACGGGAAGGCCAACTCCTCTGCATGGTAATTCCACATTATCTCTCCATTTTCCTTTCAGTATCTGATTAAATGAAGCCATCTGAGCTGGAACTTTAAAATTTCATTAATATAATATTATTACTAGCTCCAGTGAAAAATTAACTCGATATAATATTCTAAACGTGCGATTACATTCTTTTGAGGTAAGTGTAAGATCAACCATCATAGACCGAGGGCTTTCTCCAATTGCAGAAACGGCAGTTACCCAAAATACATAACGTATACCTTTCTGTAGACCTTTCACTTCATAATAATCAAATGCCTTATCCACAGTTCTCACATTCACACCCTCTTGTATTTCCTTCTCGCTGATTTCTTGCACCTAGACAAAGATTAATTTTTGAATAATATAAAAAGCAAATAAGCGTAGGATTACGATCCAAAAAATGCTTAAAGCATTGTAAAGAGGTGAAAACCTTTATAAAAAAAATCTTTATGACATTTAATTATGACTTCAACATTATGCAGGTTAATTAAGAAGGAATTGGACACTTTCAAAGTTTAATAGAAAACAACCCGTTAAACACAGTTACGCAATATGCTTTATAGCAGAAAGTAAAGGATAAAGTTTTCCGACTGCATTGATCAACATCACGTGAGAGCCTGTTGCATCAGCTAATCAAAACGATTGCCACTCTGGTAAAGAAGTCTCTTGCGTGCTGGAGTAATATTAAGCTACTTAGCGAAAACAAACGTTGTTATTAGTGGCATTGAGAACACGGTACAGCAAATGTCCAAAAAAGGCACTCCTTTACGATTGGAGCAAGAAATTTCAGACAACTGATTGCTTGTGCAAGGCCAAATAGAGATGGGGTAATAGTATTAATATCTTGAGTGGTACAAAGTACTCACACGTAAAACTGCAACTTCCTCCCACAAACATAAAGGAATACATGTATACTTAAAAATCATTAAAAACTTGTCTATACCAATAATACTTTTACAAAACACTGAACGATCCATTTCTCTAATAGTAACCCTGTATTTTTAATGCCATTTTTAATAAGATGCTTCATACAGAAGTCACGAGAACACAAACGATAACTCGAATTGCACCCTATAGAATTTAATTACACTTATACATGTAATATTTTATTATAGATAATGAAATATTCATTTAGACGATCTGGCTGCATTACAGGAGACTCTATGTAGTGAACCTAATTCATATAATTTTGTTTCTTCCTCAGTAATTCATTAATGTAAAGACAAGTTCATTAGAGACCTGTAAATATTCGTATTTAAAGCTTTTTAATTATTGTAATTATAGATTACAGTATTAAAACCTTAATACGATGCTGTGAAATTTTATATGAAAACTTATGCACTAAAATGCCAGAAAAATTAGTATACCCACCAATCTCTAATTCTTGGTTGGTCGTAGAACTGCAGAAGT
This sequence comes from Rhysida immarginata, assembly GCA_023313115.1. NCBI lineage: Eukaryota > Metazoa > Arthropoda > Chilopoda > Scolopendromorpha > Scolopendridae > Rhysida > Rhysida immarginata. Next base: position 16,619 of record JAHWFO010106489.1, read on the forward strand.
AAGAGCTTGTGGATGTATTTTGTAGACAGCGAACACTATAAAGGGTGTATCTATACATTTGTAACAAACGTCGGGGGGGTGGGTGATTCCTGGGATCTAAACAAGAAAGCATGTTCCTATGAACATATGTTTTTCAAAGCGTTGTTAATAAGTTACATGCAACGGCATTACAAGATTGGTCATATCAGAGAAGTTGCTCAAAATTATCGTCATGAGCAGCATTGTGGAAACGCCTCAACATGGACTGGCGAAGTCGCTCGTTCTTCCACCGCCGTGGCTAGGTGTCGTCCAAAAATCGACGTAAATGAAAACAAGCAACTCAGTAACATACTTTGTTGGACATATGTTCATAGGTAGATTCTTTCTCGCTTTGATCCCAGGAATCATCCCCCCCCCCTCCCCGACGTTTGTTATTACAAATGTATAGATATACCCTGTATTCTCTGTAAAGCGTTCCGCAATTTATTTGTGTTGCGAGGGGCTGAAATTTTATTATCCGAAACGCGTTACATGGCATCCTAGTGTGAGACTAATCGTTCCCAGTCATCGAGTGTGCAGTAGTGATGTTCCCGAGCCCAGGCGAAGGGTATAGCTCTATGTCGGGCACCTAAATTAGGACTCTGCTTCTAAAACCCATATCTTGTAGGAAACTATGCAGAGTCTACATGGTGATGTTCGTTGTACCCGCAGCAGTGAATTCTCATGTTACTTGAGGCAGTGTTGCATACCAAGTCGCATGAAATTATTCTTGCTAGTCAATGTTGATCATGTTCATACAGTGACTTTCTAAGGCCAGTGTGTTTCAATTCTTTTGCAAGTTCGATGTTTTGCAGGAATTCTTACAGTCATAGAACACCCAGTCTAATACAAATTCAAACGTCGCCTCTACCTCCGCAATACTACATGACCCAGCTCATGAGCTCCAACTCTTTTATCGCGTTCAAAGTCGCTTAAATCGCAATAACCTAATATTCTCATGAGGGAAATAGCATAGCGCTAGAAGCTCCTATAGATGCATATCGAGATGCATATGTGCCGGTGCTATATACGGTGTAAAATTTCATTAGTATGGACTTCAGCAAACAATCCTTAACCGAGGAACACATATCCGAAATGGGGAAATGTATGTAAAATTGTACAATATCAAAGGCCGATGTCTATAAAAGAATATGTAAATTTGATTAATAATACACATTAGATTTTATGGAAATTTTGCAAAGGAATGATTAAAAAATGAAAAAATTTGAAAGAATTTTCAGTAAACGTAATTATAATGAAGTTATGGCATGGTTGGTAAAAATTAACTTCTTTAACTTCTGCTTTCTTTCTGAGTTTAACTTACGGTAATGTCTTTGAATTTGGTCCAATGACTACCTAATTTGTTAGAAACCATTAAGATTTTTCAAATAGCAATATATGACAATGCCGACGAATTTCTTCATGTGTATCTCTTGCTAATTTTTTTTTGAGTGTGCTTTAATAAAGAAGTGTGGGGTGTTTGACGCCCTTGTGTTTTTTTTGTGCCCTTTGCCAAAAATGGCATTGATTTAAATATTAATGAGTGCTTCTTAATCATAAGAGAGCCTATCAAAGTTTTAGTGCTACGAGTTTTGGTTCTTCAAATAACGTTAGTATTATACCACATAAGTGTGACAGATGTTGCGTCTGTTTCTCATATGTGAGCGATACTCTACGGTAGTTTCGACGTAGCGTCAGTTTGTGTGGTGTTGTTGTCCCGACACGTCAGTGTGTTTCAATCCTGTGGTTAAAAAAAAAAACACACAGCTCTCCTCACCGTGCTTCACGTCGAGGGGTTCAGCTTTCTACAAAGATAATCATCTAAACGTTTTTGTTTTCCCGAACCTGGACGTTTGACTTTTACCTTCCCATGCCGTGCAGCGAGCATCGAGTTAACTAGTCTCGGTGTTCGTTGGCAGGTGGATTCTACTTCCCAATTCACAATTGGTTTTTTTTTACCGAATCCTGCATCCATAGGGATTTTCGTAGAGGTGGGCGTCAAAGGAACATCGGCTGTCACTCTTCAATAGTTTTACCATGGTATGCGTTGACGCCGAGTTAATTGGCCTCGGCTCATATGCTACCTTTCCATTTCAATCTACAAACTCCATTGTATTTATCGATGCCGATGATAACCCGATACATGACTTTACTAGAGCTTTCTCAAAATGCAATTTATGGCTATAAACCTCTTGAACTGTGCGCTATGAGTTATTTACCTGTTAATGGCATTCACTCACCAGATCTTTGAACCAAATTTCTCTGCAGCGTCCAGTCGACGCCGTAGAACTGAGTTCCTTTTCATTCTAGTTTCAAACAACTGTTGAAACTTCTTCGCTTCTATTCCACTACGACATTTATTCCTAAAAGTGTTGTCGTGTTTAGTCCTCTCACTTCAGTTCAACTGTGCAGACTGTAAATAACCCACACTTCTCATATTTATATACGAGGGTTGGGGCATAAGTCATGGCAACTATTTTTTTTTCTTGTAGATATGTGAACGGATCACAAACGTATATGTGTCGTGTGGAAGTTCTGCAGGCATAGTGTGTATGCAGAACAACAGATGGCTCTGTGATAGCTGGTAGTAGCGCAGCGAGGGCTGTGAAATCAAACAGTTGGTGAGTGTCGTGCGAGATGGAAGTAACCCGTGTTGAGCAGCGCGCTTACATCAAAATAGCCGTTCTCCGAGGGAGAAATGCGATGGAATGTCACAGTGAATTAGTGGAAGCCCTTGGGAATAATGCCCGTGGTAGGCGGTTTGCAACACGAGAGGACATTGCTAATGCTGTGCGCCAACAGGTGATCCGACTCACACATGGTGCGGCAAATGCTGAGGCTGATGGTATTCAGCGCCTCCCACGTCGTTGGCAGCGTGTGGTGACAGTAGCAGGGGACTACTTTGAGGGTCTTTAGGCCCAGGTTTGTCATGTCAACTTTATGTGTATACTGTGTTGTCATTCTTTTGCACCGTGAAGGCCATATTGCCCTGTATACTACCGTAATAAATTAGTGTGTTACGATATTTCAGTGTTATTCATTGTCCACACAGGTAGTTAACACCATGTCCTTTCGTCTGTATATGTCACATTTTCCAACCGGACTGGTATCTTCAAGAAAAAAAATAGTTGCCATGACTTTTGCCCCAACCCTTGTATATAAGCAAATATATAAATAATTCGTTACTTTATTTTATCATTCTTTTTTTTGTTTTGTTTTGCTTTCCTTTGAGAAATAAAAACTTTATTTTTTTTCTATTTATACGTTCACGCTATCTTGTCTAATTACTCTGCTTCAATCCACATGACAGGTAATAATTTCTTCGACCCCCGTTGTCTTGAAACCAATCGTGTACAGACTTTGCTTTATGGCAAGGTGCATTGTCGTGTTGATACAGAAAAGGCCACCTTCGAACTGATCCCACAATTTTGGCAGTGAACAGTTGTCCAAGATATCTCGATAAGCAACAGCATTCATCGTTTCTTTAAAAGAAACAATCTAGCCCAGCCCGAACCATGATGTCACCTCCTTCAAACTTCACAGTTGGGATCACACTGTCAGGTATGAAACTCAGGCATCTGCCAAACCCAACTTCGTCCATCTGATTACCAGGGTGTTTACCGTGATTCATCAGTGTATAGGACACGTTTTCACTGTTCCATGCTCCAGTTTCTGCGAATTTTATAGCATTACAAATGTCGCCTGGAATTGTTGTCAGTGATGAAGGGCTTGTGAGCACGTCCGTGGAAAACCCAGGGAATAGAGTTCCTGACGAATGGGGATTGTGCTAGCAACACAAGAAGCAGAATTTCGAGAAGAAGACCTTCGATTGCTCCGGGTCACACGTGCAAGCACTCGAAGATTCTTGTCTGTCAATTTCTTGGCTCTGCCGGTTCGTGGTTGCATTATTGTTGCTTCCTGGCTCTTCCACTTCGCAATCATATTGCCTATAGTTGTACGCGGTATTTGTAGAATGGTGGAAATCTCACGGACTAACTTGTTCACAAGGTCGTCCTATGATGGTTCCACATTGGAAGTCGCTGAGCTCTTTTGAACGACACAAATCTTAATAATACTAAGCAGAAATGTGTCTGAAGGTGTGTGATATTATTTAAAGAATTTACATTTCATTTTCATGCGACATTTGGTAATTCCATGGGTTATGAGGGGCGTCCCTAAACTTTTGATCACATAGTGTATACCGAGTGATCAAAATAAAGCGTTACGAATTGTTATCTCGAAAACAAAGCCCTATCAAAAACAAATTTTTGAACAAATGTTGTACCACATGAAGAGGGTAATACGATGGCATTTTTTATTTTCTATTTGTTTATGGTTTTCAAGATCATTTGAAAATCAGTTTCATTTTTTCAAATGGATAGATATTCTTATTTTACCGGCATTTAATTATACGTTAATAAACAGAAACTTTTTTCTGAAACCTTTTTTTATCCGACCCAATCTTTCGAAGATATTTAACAAAACATATGCATGGGAAATGGAAACTAACTCTAACTAACAAATGCATTCTATCTAAAACATGATTTTGTTATTTTTTCACTAATTTTTTAATAAATCTCGATTATGATTTTTATATCAGTTAATTTGTCTATCAATGCAAAGTAAAAAATTAAATTTAGCTTAAAAGTAAATAGTGAACTAAAAGAAGTAATATTTTATAATAGCTAAATTCAACTAAACATAGAAGAAAAAGAATTCAATATATAGTTACAGTGATTACAAGAAACCTGTTTTCCATCACCTAAAGAAGTGTAATACACCATATATTTAATAATGGCACCGTTTGTTCGTTTAGGCGGTATCCAAGATAATAGTGCGGAATCCATAGAAACAGGAAGCACTTTCACTATTTCAGGTGCGTTTGGAACTGAAACGTAATAATAATTAGAAACACAAGTTGTAATATTTTGTATATAGTGGAAATGGAAAGTGTTACACGGTGAACACTTTAATTTGTGTTAAACTTGTTACAAATTTTTCCCTATGGGCTACTAAAATTTGATTGACACTTAACTGTATTCCAATCACATTTTCAAACAATGTAAATCATTAGTAAAGTTTATGGATGATATGGTTAATGTTTCTAAATATTTGCTAACATTTTATTTTTAACTGTTGTAGGTTGATGTAAACAACACTGGATGTCCAGACGACGTGTTAGAAAAAATTATGAGTACTGTTTGGCTTTGAGAAAGGTCGTCCTATTGACATGAGACATGTGAGCATCATACAGCCAGACTCCCCAGATAGTTACCGGTAGTTATGATTCAATAACTATAAACATAGATGATGGCTACGCAGGCAGAGGTTTTCCATACGAACTACAGCAAGATAAGATCGCCTGATGGTGTAAACAACTGTTGCGAATAGGTAAATGGCAAAGATCTGAAATCCTGCCAGCAGTTATAGGTAAAGCATCACCACGAATTATTGGGATCATATTGGCTAAGCAGGATTACGAGCATGTGTCCCATGCAATGAGTAACTTTCCCAGACAACAAAGACTTGCCCATTGTAGAAAAATTTAATAGTTTAAGGGCATTTTGTGTTTTTCACTGGGTTCTCGATGCCAATATGTCCGTAGACGAACATATAAAAACCTTTGAGGGGCATTGCTCTCTAGGCATCCCAAACATGGGAACATAGCTGTGGTATCTGGCGTGGAGAGCTATTCCATACGCTACAGAAGGGTATGATTATTGCCCAGGCACAATGATTTTCCACCTGTAAGCAAAATAAGCCAGCCAACCCTCCTATAATGCAACTCATTCGTACCGTGGTATATAGAAACCGCATTATAAGAAACTCAGAGTAACGTTATAGGAAGACTGTCGCAATTTTGTTCAATGTTATATTGAAACAGACAGAGAGTTTTTTAACTGCATAGACTGTCTAGCTAAAAATTTTCCCACAGAGCTGGTTTGGATTGCATGCAAAGGCGCTTGTAATCTTCAGCTTACAAGCCTCTAACGAAAAATCTTTAAGAAGTGACACAGCATATGTTTCAGTAGGGAGAGTAATTCCTCAAGACGACAAAGACATTTGTAGATGCTTTTCTTAAATGCCGTCATTGTATTCGTGCTAATAGTACTTGAGGAGGACGGGGGAGCCGTGGCCTTGTTGTCTGACCTATAGGCTTTCTTATGGTGGGGTTATTCAACTTCAGTAGTCACTGGCTGGTGATAACCCTTGAACATCTATCTGCCCCCCCCCCCCCGTGCTTCGGGGGGGGGGGGGCATGTTAAGCCGTCATTCCCGGCTGCTACTACCATCTCGTAGTAATTATTAGCTTAGCCTGTGTGAGAAGACTGGAGACCCACAAAGGAGGGAGGCCCCTGCTGCATAATACTCATGCCTCAAAAACTGGTGAGAAAATCATCAGACTCCAACAGGCGATGGGCCCATGAGTAATGATAATGATGAAGATAGTGCTTAAATAGGTGGGGTTTTTTTAATAAAGACTTAGTTGTTTGTTATGAACACATCAACTCTACGGAATCCAAACGAATGTTTTATAGTGTAACACTTTCCATTTAGAGTATTTTATTTGACAAGTAAAAATAATGAATAATGCCAATTAGTTTTACCGTCTTCATGTGTTTTACAGTATACTGGATCACTTTTAACTCCTTCTCCTAATTTAGTGAATGCTAAAACTTGCATGCTGTAGTTAGTGTTCGTTTCTAGACCGGTGAGTGTAGTTTTGAATGTGTCAGAAATGGAGAAATTCATTGAGCCATCTACAATGACAAAAAAATGTTGCATTCAGTTGAGAATGACACTTTGAAATCATATGAAACTGCCACTTATCCAAAAGACTGTGGACCAATGAACAACTTGCATATGAAGAAATCAAGTTGCATATGAAGAAATCAAGAAATGTCTTTTATATGTGGCCGCTTGCTTTTGGCATTGCGTTTTAGTTAAGGAGAAATTACGTTTGATGAAAATGTCGCCATATACGAGAATTGAACTAAAAACACTCACAGATAACCGCTTTAAAATTCAATTTAAATCTTACAGATATAGTTACAGTTTAAAATTGATCAGTATGTGATCACATAAGAAAGGGGAGATTAAAATGGACGTAAGAGACAGAAAAAAAATTCTTAAGGAAAAAAAAGAGATTCATTATTATTATTATTATTTGTTAAGCATTCCAAGTGGAATATTTATATGTAAATTCAATTAATGCATGTATCATGAACTGTCTTATATAACAGCTTAAAAACATGTTCTTTATGATTCACACATCTGTCAAGGGTGCAATTTATAATCTGATTACTAATATTAAATGCGATAGAATTCCACGTCGATATAATATTGTAAGGAAAGAATGTCCCAAGAAAATTGGAAATTTTCCTGGTTGGGAGTATGTTTAATTTTTGTATTTCCCGTGTTCTCGGAGTATCCACCAGCCAATCTCTAACATAATGCATCGGATGCAATTGATTAGTTAATGCACGGTATAGTTCTTTGAGCCTAGCATAGACAATTATATCATTATATGTTGGAATTTCATTGATTTTGCATGCTTTTAGTAATCGAGGCAAATCTTGGAAGATTTAATGCTATCCTTATTACATCATTATATGCCATTTGGATTTTCCTAATTTGAATTTTGGGAGCAGGTGACCAAATCACAATTCCACATTCGATTTTTAGCACTAGGACACCTTTTAATACTCGTACTATTTCACGTTTATTGAGAATTTTCTTCAGTCGTCCAAATAAAAATTTCAGTTTCGCTAGGTCAATCAATAATAACTGAATATTTTCAGATACAGAAGGGATCATAATACTGTGCTTATTTACAAAGTGTGTAGTGGCCTTACAGTATAAGAGATAAAGGCCACTGTAAGGCCACTACACACTTTGAATATTTTCAGTAAATGTTAATCTATTGTCAAATATTATACCTAGCACTTTACACGTGTAAACAGTGTGATGCTTTACTTTATCAATTAATAAAATATTAGTTTTGTCCTGATTAAATTTAAGTCCTTGAGCAGTATACCAAGTATTTAGCATATTGATATCTTCTTGAATCTGATCTTGCACCCTGGACCCATCATCCAGAGAGAAGGTCTTAATTAAAAAGTTGTCGTCAACAAAGGAATATATCGTAGAATTTAGTGGTAGTTGATATATTTGTGCAGTAGCTGCTGCGAAAAAAAACAGTGGCTGTTAAGCTAAAATTCATTCTAAACACTTCAAGTTCTATGCAGAGTTCAACATACGCGAAGTTTAATTCTTAACTAAAAACAGCTGTTAAGCTAACATTTACGTGTCCCAAACGGTTAGGTCCACTTTACCAAAACTAGAATAAATTAAACAAAAATTATAAGATTTTCGCACTTTCATAGTTGTTGATAATGTATTTTACCATTTTTTTTGGGGGGGGGGGGCGATAAATTCAAACTTATTGCTAAAAATAGTTCCACCACATCATATTTTCAAAATTATATTTATTTCGACTTTATAACAAATAAATGGTTTTCACCTAAAAAAAAAAAAACAAACAAACTAAAATTGTACAGCTTTACTCATTTTTGGTAAAATGTGAGTCAGTTTCTCTTATTACCAGCCAATAATAGTCCCCTAACCTATTCACATCCCAAAATCTCTGGTATCGCTGCTCAAGCTTCTTTAAATCATGATGAAAACGTTCACGTTGTTCATCACTCATGCTTCCTAGATTCTCAGGGGGAAAAATCAAGATGTGAACCCAGAAAGTGATTTTAAAGACATTAACACCCATTTTTTGATAAATGACCAAACGTTTGGAAACACTTTGTCTATAGTTCTCACGTTTTTTATTTCCCAAGAATTCTTTTGTCACATAGCGACAGTTACCGGTTCCGATGCTCCCAGCGGACGTATTCCACTGGGAAGCAATGTCGGAAAGCAGGTGCTGCCACTCATCGACACAATTAGAAAAGAATTAAATATATTGCAAGCGAGCGCGAGCAAAGAGGAACTGCGTTGTGAAGGCAGCAGGAAGCGGCGCAGAAGGAGGCGCGTTTTTCAAATTGAAAATCGGGAGCGGACTTTCAAGAGGAAAGAGAGCCGGGACTTTGATGAGGACACTTCGATTAACAGAAATCGTTTGTGTCAAGTGTCAAAAGGCTCGTCAACGTGACCAGGCGTGAACGGGCGTGGAAAAATACTGTGCGAGACCGACGAGGAAAGACAGCGAGCGAACTCTGGAAAGAGTTTCCAGCGTCGTGAAACACGCTTTATTCATGGAGTTAATTATTCGAGTGTATTTTTCTCGTTAGAGTTTTCACTAGGAGAAATACTTACTAACTCCGACGTCGTCTCAGTCTCAGCAAGCGGCCCGTCACCGTCGTGTGAACTTTCTCCCGTTCGTCGTGTGCGTTCGACCGAGAAGACTAGAGTTTCCCAGCCCGTCGCAGCCGTCGTAGCTCGCAACTTAGTGCTCTACAGACTGCCAGTGACAGTGTTCGTCGCTCGAGTGCTCACCGTCGTTGTCGACGTTCCAGCCAAGTCTTTATGGCCGACATTGCAGCCGTGCGGAGTGGAGAAGGAAACCAGTGCCAGTAGGATCGTGCTCATAGCCCCCTGGTCGTTTATCGCCTTCTTAGAGGAATCCCTCGGCTCATTTGTCCCATACAAAAGGTAAGCGAAACTCTAGTGCTTACTAGTTATGCTCTCTCTCTCTCTCTCTCTCTCTCTCTCTCTCTCTCTCTCTCTCTC